>VZQC01012414.1:0-50545 GCA_009823505.1 Rhizomys pruinosus | reverse complement strand
GAGGTGATAGAAGAGAAACTTGGCAGCAGACTACAAGACGTGGGTGTAGGAAAAGACTTCTTAAATCAGACAGCAGCTGCACAAGAAATAAGATCGTCAATTGACAAATGGGACCTCATTAAACTCAAAAGCTTCTGTACATCAAAGGAAACAATAAAGGAAGTGAAGAGAAAACCCACAGAATGGGAGGAAACCTTCACAGCAGATACGTTCTATTAAACATTTAAAGAGGTCCTACAACCATTGCTACTCAAACTGTTTAGAAGATACAAACAAAAGGATTTCTCCCAAACTCCTTCTGTGAAGCCAGCATCACTCTAATACCAAAACCAGGCAAAGATGCAAGCAAAAAAGAAAGCTATAGACCCATCTCACTAATGAACCTAGATGCAAAAATTCTCAACAAAATATTTGCAAAATGCATACAGACCCACATCAAAAAGATCATCCATCATGATCAAGTTGGATTCATACCAGAGATGCAGGGATGGTTCAACATACATAAATCAATATCATAAAACACATAAGTGGACTGAAAGACAACAGGATCATCTCAATTGATGCAGAAAAAGCCTTTGATAAGATCCAGCATCCCTTTATGTTTAAAGTCCTAGAGAGAATGGGACTGAAGGGAACATTCTTCAACATGATCAAAGCCATATATAGCAAACCCACTGCCAACATCATCCTAAATGGAGAAAAATTGGAACCATTTCCCTTAAAGGCGGGAACCCAGCAAGGCTGCCACTTATCACCACTCCTCTTCAACATAGTGCTTGAAACACTTGCTAGGGCAATAAGACAGGAGAAGGAAATTAAAGTAGTACTAATTGGAAAAGAAGAAGTTAAGCTATCCCTTTTTGCAGATGATATGATAGTTTACCTAAGGGATGCTAAACACTCCACCAGAAAACTTGTGGAAATGATTAAGAGTTTTAGTAAAGTGTTGGACTACAAAATTAACCTAGAAAAATCAGTAGCGTTTCTTTACACCAATAATAAACAAGTGGATAGGAATATAAGAAGACCTTCCCACTCACAATAGCCTCAAAAATAATAAGATACCTGGGAACAAACCTAACCAAAGATACCAAAGAGCTCTACAACAAAAATTTTAAACCCCTGAAGGAGGAGATTGAAAATGACATCAAAATATGGAAAGACCTCCCATGTCCATGGATTGGGAAAATTAATATAGTAAAAATGTCCATTTTACCCAAATTGATATACAAATTGAACACAATCCCAATCAGACTCCCTATGAACTTCTTCACAGACCTGGGGAAAAATATCGTTAAATTTATATGGAAAAATAAAAGACTCCAAATAGCTAAAGCAACCCTGAGTGAAAAATGCAATACAACTTTCACACAAACTG
Source organism: Rhizomys pruinosus (assembly GCA_009823505.1). Taxonomy (NCBI): domain Eukaryota; kingdom Metazoa; phylum Chordata; class Mammalia; order Rodentia; family Spalacidae; genus Rhizomys; species Rhizomys pruinosus. The sequence goes on along the minus strand of VZQC01012414.1, from coordinate 49,167 downwards.
AAATCACTTGGGAAAAGAGACCCTCATTTAAGGAATTTCCTCCATCAGACTGGTTTGCGGGCCATTTTCTTAATTTCTAATTTATGAAGGAGGGCCAAGCCCACTGTGGGTATTGCCATCCCTGGGCAGGTAGGTAGCTGAGCAAGCCAGGGCCACAAGCCAGAAAGCAGTTATCCTCATGGCCTGTGCTTCAAGCTCCTGCCTTGAGTTTCTAAATCCCAGCACCTGTGATTTCAAGGCCAGCCTGCTCTACAGAGCAAGTTCCAGGACAGCTGGGGCTACCAAGAGACCCTGTCTCAAAAAGACGAGAGAGAAAGAGGAGTGCAGTCTGCCCGCTTAGAAGTATAACTGTGCAGAAGCCTCACATAGGCTGGCACCATGTGCCCAAAGCCACTTTCAGCTGTTCTTACACAGTAGGGAGGAAAATCCCAAGGTTAGCCCTTGAGGGACCTTAGATTTGGAAGTGCACCACAGATCCTTGATCAATGGCTATCTGTTCTGGGATGCAGTGATTGCTTAGGCCCTTTCTAACTTCTATATTTTAAATGCACCATTTTGCCAACTATGTGCCTCTTTGTTCCAGGAGGTTTTATGTGTGCTATAGCTGAAAGACCAGTCTGTGAGTGCTGATCTTAACACAGAAGTAACAGAACAACTGTGTATCCAGTATAAATTTAAAGTGACAGGTATAATTTAGCCTGTAATTTCCCTTTTGCTTGTAATAAATAAACTCTTGTGAATTATTCAAATGATCTAAGCCCATTTTCTAATATACTGACCCTTTAGATCTACTGGTAGGTTTAGAGTTAGAATGCGGCAGATGCTAAATGCAGTAGTTACTACTTAAGAGAGAATAATTGGATATTTATTATTGAAATTGGCTGAGCTACTCCAATCATCATGAACAGTCTGCAGTAAAAGTCTTTTCATGTGTGTTCATGAATACACACCAACTACATAACTTAAAGATAGGTGGCCATCATAATAGCTATGTGCCATTTTCATATTGTGCTAATAAAAATCTTAGAAAGTTTTCTGCATGACTGACTGATTAGCTTACCATGTAAGAGTTCTGTCAGCAGACTGACTTATCATCTCAAACTAGTGAAGTTTGCTCCACCGAGACTGCACCAGAAGCTGTTACCAGATACAAGCATATTTTAAAACTAAGCACCACTTTATTCAATAATGCACCTACCTATTTGATCACTTTCACCATTTATATGCATTTTAGCATCTGGTTAAATAAATAAGTACATATAAGAATGAATAACATCCCTGTTTAAAGTAACATGAAAAAAACTTGGTATGATTAAGTAATGATGAACTATTGTGAATTTTTCCCTTTTTTTTTTTGGAGTTTCGAGACAGGATCTCCCTGTAGCTCCAGCCGGCCTGGAACTAGCCCTGTAGACCAGGCTGGCCTTGAACTCACAGAGATCCACCTGCCTCTGCCTCCTGAGTGCTGGGATTAAAGGTGTGTGCCACCACACCTGGCTTAAAGATGGTTCTTAGCCACCACCTGGGTGCTGGGAATCAAACCTGAGTCCTCTGCAAGAGCAGTCGGTGCTCTTAACCGCTGAACCATCTCTTCAGCCCTCCCATGTTGTTTTTAAGTCATCTCATAAGTCTATAGGTAAATATAGCTTCTAATTTTAAAGACTGAGGATTGTTGATTAATTTACTACATGAACTGTGGAAGACAACTTTTCAGGTGACTTAACTTAGCACCCGTGTCCATTTTAGATTAAAAAGTGAGTCCTCCATTTAATTTTTTTGTTTTACTGACAAATCCATAGTAACAACCCAATGCACCATGCCAAATTTTTGAGAAGGAAGATTATGGTTGCAACCCTCCAGGGCTGGAGAGATCCTCAGCAGTTAAGAGCACTGGCTGCTCCTGCAGAGAACCTGAGTTCAGTTCCCAGCACCCACAAGGCAGCTAACAACCATCCAAAACTCCACTTTCAGGGGAATCCAGTGCCCTCTTCTGACTGTGTGGGCAGGCATTGCAGGACATGAGTGCACCTACACACATGCAAGAAAAAGAAAAAAAGAAAAAAGAAAAAAAAGAAAAAAAAAGAAAAAAAAGAAATGCCACTCATACACATAAATAAAAATAGTAAAATATTTTTAAAAAGAAGAAGAAACAATGGTCCAATTCCCTGGTACTCAGACTTTGCTACATATTGATATTGTTCAGGGAATTAAAAAGTACTAATAGCTGTTTTCTGCCTCCAGAGGTTCTGTCTTTAGTGTTGTGTAGCCCAGGCATCAGGAATTTCTAAGCCCTCACAAGATTTTAACATGCACCAACATTTGTGGCCTGCTGGTGTTGCCAGGAATTAAAATGTATGTGTAAAGACTCTTGATAGCAGCAACAACTCCAGGATAACCCAGGCCAGAGAGGAGGAACTAATAACTTTCTGTAGCAAAAATTCCAGTGTTTACATAACATGACACCCTCCTTTATTTGCATTCTGGTCTCCTACTTTGGATTGTCAGCAGTTTAGTTAATCCTTCAGGACAAGTGGATAGCTGATTAATTTGTTTTTGATTCCTGTTCTTAGCAGAATTTCTGGAATATAAAGGAAGCAAATAAATGTAATTCTCTGGGTGTGATTGAGGAATGTCCCATTAAGGTTAAGCAATGTTTTCAAGTGCTCTATCTTGGCATGGTGATGTAGGGAGCCAGGAGGGCTGAGATAGGAGACTGCTGTTCTATCTAGTGGGTGAGTTTAAAACTGTCTGGTTGTAAGCTGGGTGTGGTGGCGCATGCCTTTAATCCTAGCACTTGGGAGGCAGAGGCAGGCCGATCTTTGTGAATTCAAGGCCAGCCTGGTCTACAGAGTGAGTTCCAGGACAGCTGGGGCTATAGGGAGACCCTTTCTCGAAAAGACAAAACAAAACAAAACAAAACAAAACAAAACAAAAACTGGTTGTAAGAGATTTTGCATCTGAGGCCACAGGGTGACCCTCATCAGAGGAATAGGAAATAGAGGCTGATATTTCAAGGGTCATAGTTAAGCCACAACCCAGCCAGTGTGTTGAAATCTCACAGAGGGCTAGCCTGAGCCCAAGGACACTCAGGTGAATTCAGTACTTGGGTGAAGAGGAATATCAAACAGTGCATACTGAGAGGTGAAGGGGACACTGCGTGGGCAGAGGACTAGTCTCCAGCAGAGCTCTTAAGAAGCTGTTCATTGGATGAGGGCAGCTCCTACTGGCGATTTCCCAGGAGCAGGGCTGTTTGCCAGTCAATACTAGTGTTTTGCCAGTCAATACCAGTCAAAACAGGGCTCTCAGGAAGGCACCTTTGTCCACATATGCCTGCTTTCCAGGCATATGTATGCCAGGTCCAGGGCACACTCATGGGCCCTGTTGTTTAGAATAAGCTTCTGTCTTTCCAGAAAGAAAGTAGAACACCACCTCATGGATCAACGCCACACAGAGACTACTTGCTAATGATTCTGTGGACAGAAAAGAACCAAATTCTAGAGACTTAAAATGAGAGATGACAGTCAGGAAAAGGTCTGAATGAGTGGAACCTGTAACTTACTCTGTAAAGAGCTCATTACAAATACTCCGGCTCTTCTTTAACACTGATTTAGTCACTTGTTTTACCAATCCTTAATTTTGCCTCTTTGCCATACTTTTATTTATTTCTGATTTCTCAAGTATAGTGGCATAGCTGAGAAAAGTTATGTAGTTTTTAATTTCTGTTGCAGTTGCTAAAATTATTTGGATTTTCTTAAACCACTAGAAATAAAAATATATTGTTGAAGCTCTCCTACACAGGTGGCCAATGCTGTGCCGCTCTTTTTAATAGAGAAGTCTCTAGTTGTCTGGAAGGATGTATGTTCTCTTTTTGCACCTTTGACTTTACAGTGTTGAAAATCAGTCTAATAAATATTCATAATACTAGACAGGTCAGAAATAAGGTTTTTTGGGGGGGATCTTTTTGAGACAGGGTCTCCCTGGAGTTCCAGCAGTCCTGGAACTTGCTCTGAGGCTGGCCTTGAACTCACAGAGATCTACCTGCCCCTGCCTCCCAAGTGCTAGGGTTAAAGTCTCGTGCCACCACACCTGGCCCAGAAATATTTTTTTTTATTTATTTTGGTATGTATATCAATGTACTGTCTGCATGCAGGTTTGTGCACCCGTGTCGTGCAATGCCGCGGAGGTCAGAAGAGGGTCTCGGATTCCCCTGGAACTGGAGTTCTCCTGGAACTGGAGTTTCAGACGGCTCTGGGCCGCCATGTGGGTGCTGGGGATCAAACCCGGGTCCTCTGCAAGAGCGGTTGGCGCTCTTAACCGCTAGGCCATCTCTCCAGCCCCCAGAAATATTTTTTTACTCAGCTTGTAGACTACATGGATGGATTTAATTAAAGAAAAAAATTGCTGATTTTAAACATTTTATTCAATAGAAATGAAAACTGTTTTTCTCTAAATTCTACTCTTCTACCATCATGGCACTTATACTGTTGGGCTGTGCTCAGTGAAACTGCACCCACTGTGATAAAAGTTCTGTTTCTCAAAATTTCCCATGGAAATGGTGTTAGTGCCTGTTTGGTTAAAATCTAGCCAGTTGCATCAAGAGCTCCTAGAAGGAAAGAGGCCCTATGGTATGTTGCCTGTAGGAATTCAATTTCTCTAAACTTTTCCCCAAGCTAACCTCATTTGATCATGATTGTTCATCTTGTATGTGTGAAATGTTCTACTGCTGAGCTATATCCTCAGCCTTATTTCTTTGAAAATAAATTGGTAGGATTATATTTTCCTGAATTTGATTTAGTTTAGGGAATCGGTGTCAGCAAAATGGACATTAAGTGGCTTTGAGAAGTATGTGGGACCAGCTGGCCAGTTGGTTTCTTGGAGATGTTTCTATGTGTAATCATTACTTTCTTGTACTTTTTAATTCACTTGTGCATGTTTTAAAAATCTGTCTATAGGGATATCAAAAGTACTATTCTCTGTTTCAGTATTTCATATATTTTAGGTTAAATTCACAAGGATAAGCCTAAAGCTAGCCTTTCCCTGGCTCTCATTTTTGTAAGTGGTGCCGGGGCTTCGCACGCCTGTCTTCGCATGCCTGGCTTCTGTTCACTTCCTTCTCTGGTCTCTTGACCTTGGTTAGCTTTACCCTCTTTGTGCTTCTCATGCCCTCATGTCCACGTCCTGCTGCCTTCTCTGTCTAGATGCCATTTGCTCTTTCTCTTGCTAACTTTTCTCAAGAACTGGCTCAAGTATAAATTCCTCCGTGCAGCTCTCCTCATGCTAAATTGCTGGAAGCCGGTAGCCCAGGTCAGCCCACTGCAGCTCCACTGCCAGGCAGATGTCTAAAGTGACTGTCTCTGCCTTCCCCAAAGGCATCAGCAGATCAGGCGCAAGGACACATCTTACTAATACCTCACACGCCTCTATTGCACAAATGAGCTACTTGGATGTTTTACTTCTATCTTTGAATAATTGCAGTTTTCCCAATTTTACAAGGGCAATGAATAAATGAGTAATAGGTTCTAAAACTGAAAGATTTATACTGTAAATGTCCTTAAAGTTACTTGAATTGTTCATGAGACCAGATACGTACAAACAGCATAAATCACATGAAGAAAAAAAAGAACAGTCTACATTGAGATTTTACTGCTTTACTGGGTACACATGCTTGCTGCTCATAATTGTGATTCTGTTGTTTTCTTTTGAGACATGGTCTCATGTAGCCCAAGGTGGCTTGGAATTTACTATGGAGTCAAAGATGACCTTGAACATTTGATCCTCCTGCACCTACTTCCCAAGTGCTGGGATTACAGGTGTACATCAGCATGGCAGGCTTATACTAGTGATTCTTAGTAATATTGTTATAGTTTATTCAAGAAAAAGAATTGTCAATGTTTATTGTAAGTTTCGATAAACCATGGCTACTAAAAGCCTTCTACCTCCTAGGTGTTGTACTGTTCAAAGAAGGATAAGCTCCTGTTAGGAACACAGGGAAGGTATCTCGTTGTCATTTTAGTTGAATGATCTGAAAATGTAAATCTCGGGCTGCTAATTGAGACTGTCATTAGTTATTTCTAAAATCTATAATCAGCAGTATAATACAGGTAGCAAGTGATCTTGGAGGTAAAATGTCATTTTCTGCCTGTTCTGAGTAAAGGAATACTCTGTGCAGCTAGATGCTCTGTTAATGACTGACTCCCCTCCTGTGACCATGCTAGCCGCATCCTACCTAGGAAATCATGCCATGCGGTAAGAAACAGCACACCCCCTTTTCAGTGAGGAGAAGCTGAGAGGAGGTGGTGGTAAGGGCATTTTCAGTCTTCTACTTTAATTTGTCTCTTGCATCGTTGTGCTAGATGGATTCATTGAGGAATGCTAATCCGTTTGCACACTTCCTGGGATGTTCAGCTTTCTGACATGCAGTGAACACTTTGCATCAACCTTTTTCAGTGCTGTTTCCCTAAAACAACACCATGTACGGCAGCCGCCTTCCACCACATCCCCATTGAAATGAGCATTGCCTAGCTGAGGCTAACTTTCCTTGGTATCAAAGTCTGTGTTACTGTCCATTCCTCTTTAACTATTAGAAATTAGGTCTATGTGAAGTGCAGTTTTCCAGAACTACTCAATGCAGCTTTGTCTTTCGCCTCACGAAAGCTGTAGCTGTGGGCTCTATAAATAGGACTGCCCCTACTGGGTCTCTGTACCAGGCAGGGCAGGACAATGATCTTTAGAGTGTTTTTCTTAAGAGAAAACGGTTCCCTTTAAACATCCTCGGCTTTTTGCTCCGTCTCTTTACTTGCATGTACCTATCAGTCTAGGAGCAGTTTAGAGAAGGCAAACACTGGCTTGGATTCCAATTTCCTGTTCTCCTTTAATTGCCAACATTTTCCTACATTTGCAGGTTTATATCCATAAGATGTTCAGTGTCTAGGTCACATGAGGCACGAGAAAAGGGAAACAGACTGCCTGTCGACGGCTTTCAGTTCAGTGTATATAGCACGGCATTCGTACCTGCATGTCCAGCTTGACAGTCCAACAAACCGCACTTTCAGGGAACAGGCACAGAAATATCTACAATGTCTGTAAATGGCATCATTGCATTTCTTGTAGTCAGTGTGAATTCCTGTTACTATTACTCAGTAAGTACTAGAAACACAATTAGTAAATAAAACGAAGGAGTGAGAGCTTCCAGGCCTGATAAGAAAAATAAAGAGTAATATTAAATTGAGCAGACAACGTGTAAGGAGAGAATATAATGAAAATTTATAATTATAGTCTTTTATTTTTAGTATACAAAGCTCTAAAGTCTCCATTATGAAAAATATTAATGGAAAAAATTGTATTGCTTTGTTCTTTATAAATGTCAGTTTTATTAAAATTTCCTTTGTGAAACTGTTCTTCCTCTCAAATGATGACAAATCACAATATTCATTATAAATGTTTTTTAAGGGATGTGAGAAAGGGTTTGGCACTGAAAGTAGGCAGCTCAGTTTTTCCATGATAAATAAACCCTGGGGAGATTGGTGGCTGGATATCTTCCCTTCCACTTGAAAACTGAGGGGCCCTTCTCCCCTGCCTGAGAAGAGAAGTTTAATCCCGGGAGGTGGTGGCTCTTAAGAAAATACAGATTCGACAGTCATTAGGCTTGTGTGGAAGCCAGTGCTATCCTCTGGCTCACAGGAGACCCTTATATGGAAAAGGCACTTCAGATTTTAGCATGCTCAGGGCCATGAATCCACTCATCAGGAAGCCATGTCCCAATTTTTATTCCACAAACAGAACTTGAATTGTAACTAGAAAAATAATGTTCAAATCTTCTTGGATTGAGTAAATAAAATGCCTATTTTCCTTGAACATTGGCTTCAGAGCTAGAACAGGACTCTTATTTTGGCAGATTCCAAGCTTTAGTGCTACGTGGGAGACGATACATCTCATTTCTTCACCGAAGAAATCAAAGCCTTTTGGGGCTGACCTAAATTCTTGAGTTCCGCTGTTATGCCCTTTCACACCTGCTGTAGAGGTTTGTTGTATGTGAAGTGAGCTCTCAAACCTAAGAGAATAGCATGGCAAATCAGAGCTGCCTCTCATCTGTATATTTGTTTGTGTATTTTTTGTCTAATTTTCAAGGCAGAATAGTGCACACAGGTGTAACATTGGTGTCTCAGTCCATCCCAAGCTGACTTTCGGCAGGTGTGAAAAATTGACTTTTAAATTCAAAATAATTATTTGTACAATTTTTACTACAAAATAAATAAATAGAACCATGTAATGAAACAAGGAATGTCATTTTTATATAGAGATTCCTGTGTAAAATACTGTTCCCTTCATAATGTGAAACTTTGCTGTCTCAAGAACTTTTGCATCACTGGGAGGTAGTGAACTTTGTGTTGCTTTCAAAATAATTTATTTTTAATGATTGAAGGCATATGTGTATAGTATTTCAAGAAAAAAAATCTATGAATTATGCATGACCAGCCTGAGAGAATTCCTAAAATAAGTCCATTTTTCAGATCAGTGAGTTCAGATATTCTCTTCAAATTCTTTTTGTTGACCCTTTAACTATTTAGGAAAACTGTCCAAGATCCTAAAAGCAATTTTTAACCAAACATTCTGAATTACCTGTAAGCAGTGTTTACCAAGCCTAAGCAACACGTGCAGAAGTGTGCTCTGTGTACCAGGCAGACTCCTAGGGATCCTAATGGAAAGTAAGCTCTAAAGGACTAAGTCAGGACTGGTAGTAAGTGCTTTAAGTCAGATGTGAAATATAAGGTGACTGCAGGTTAACTGTACATGTACAGGAAGCGTAATAGACGTGTTTATACACCCATTTAGGAAAAAAGAGACCATGGTGTTTTACTTTGTTTAGTTTTATTGATTCCAGAATTTCATGCAATGTATTTTGATCATATTCGGACTTTCTCCCCATTTCCATCCTTTTTTCCTCACTATCTGCTCCCAAGTTCATGTCCTCCATTATTATCTGTCCTTATTTTTAAAATACTTACTTATCAATTTTATTTTCTGTGTATGGGTGTATTTCCTGCATATATGTAAGTGCACCTGTGCTGTGCAATGCCCACAGGTCAGAGGAGGGAGTCAGATCCCCTGGAACTGGCATTACAGACCGTGGTTAGCTACCATGTGGGCGCTGGAAATGAAACATGGGTCCGCTTCCAGAGCAGCCAGTGCTCTTAACCACAGAGCGCCTCTCCAGCCTCATATCATTTCTTTCCTTGTTTTTTTGTCTTTTTGAAACAGGGTCTCCCTGTAGCCTCAGCTCTCCTGGAACTCACTATGTAGACCAGGCTAGCCTTGAACTCACAGAACTCACAGGAATCCACTTGTTTCTGCCTCCCAAGTGCTGGGATTAAAGGCGTGCACCACCATGCCTGGCTAAGTTTTTGTTTCTTAAAGGCCTATCTGTCATATTCTGTGCCTCCCATGTGCTCTTGGGTGTGGGGAGGACCATGATGTTAAGGCTTCTGGGTTCAATTTATTTATTGTCCGTGATTTTATATATATTCTAAAGCATTCTAACAATTTATTTGAGGTTTGGTGACCTGCCCCTGGGAGCTGGTTCGTTTTTCCTTATTCTTACTTTTGATAGTGAATTTGTGTGGAAATTGCCCTTTGTGTGCCTGATTGTGGCTGGCAAGTCTTGGCCTCTCTGCTGGGAGTCTACAGCTTCCTTTTTTCTTGTTTTAGCTCTAGGCTTCTGCAATTCATGGGGAAAATGCTTAGGCTTGAGGGCCTTCAAGGGACATGGCATTGTCTGTAGAAATCTACTTTTTAGTGAGTACACGTTTTACCTGTACATAGAGTATCATGTGACTGCCACGCCCATTGAGGCAAGAAGAGGACATCAGATCCCCTGGAATTTAAGAATGCATGTGAGCTGTGTGGGTGCTGAGCAGTGAACCCAGGTCCTGTGTAAGAGCAGCCATTGTTCCTAACTCTGGCATCATCTCTCCAATCCCTGACTAAGAATCTTAATCCTGGGTGTTTATGACTGGTAGACTCTAGGTCTTTGGAGGGATGACAACAGCATCATGTGCTTTTTGTGTGAATCTTTCAGATGATGAAGTAAGTGGCAGATTCTCTTGCAGGCTTAAGTCCTGAGAGCTTTTAGTGTATCAATAAAAACTTCAAGTTCCACTTAATGATTATTTGTCATGATTTATGATGAGATACTACTATATATTAATTTTCTTAGAATGCAGGACATCTTATGTCACATGCTACCTGGAAAGAAATAGAAGGATTCACCACATCATACCATGTCTTAGTCACACCATTTGAACTGTAGCTTATCTTTCTCCATGGAATCCTACTCAGACCTTTTCTGTCTTCTTAACATGTTCAATATTAAGCTACACTTTTCAGTAATTCAACTAGTATTTGTTCAGTACCTAGAACAGGATGGATCTATGTTATGCACAGAGAATAATCATGAATAGAAAACATGTGAGAGTTCCTTACACAAGCCACACACAGTGCTGAATATATTCACTATATAATTTTCATTCTGAATGACCTCGTGTTGCTTTGTAGGACTTTCTCATTCATGTTGGGTGCAGATAGACTTTTAATTTTTAGAATTTATTTTATTTTATTGTATGTATATGGGTGTTTTGCCTCTGTATGTATGTGTACCAGGTGGATGCAGTTCCCACAGAGGCCAGAAGAAGGCATTGAATCCCCTGCAATTGGAGTTAAGGAAGGTTATTAACCACCATGTGTTTGCTGGGAAATGAACCCAGGTCCTCTTCAAGAGCAGCCAGTGCTCTTAACCACTGAACCATCTTCTTAGCCCCACGATGCTGATGTCTTAACAATGTGTACCTCCTCCATTTTATGCTTTGCCTTTGTTACACTATAATTTACCTAAACAAACTCATGTTTGGAATTTAAGGTGAACTAGTGCATCAGGTTTTTCTTTTCATGGCCTATTAAAACTTTTATTAGGGGTCTGGAGTGATGGGTCAGCCATTAAGAGAACTGGCTGCTCTTTCAAGGACCTGAGTTTGATTCCTAGCATCCACATGGTGGCTAACAACTGTCTATAACTCTAGTTCCAGGGGATCCAACTTGTTCTTCTGGTCTCCATGGGCATTGCATGACACAGGTGCAGTGACACGTATGCAGGCAATACACTCATACACATAAAATAAATAAAAATAATAAATAAAACATTTAAGAAAACTTTTGTCCAGAAAGGTAGAATAGGCCTGTAATCCCAGTTAGTTAGAAGGTTGGGGCATGAGGATTGTGCATTGGAGCCCAGCTTGGGAAACCTATTGAAACCCTTTCTCTATGTATTCAAACAAAGTCAAATAATGACACTTGTATTACAGTTGACCCTCAACTTCATCACTACCTCTTTGCTGAAGTCCTACAAGTCCCTTTTTCATGGATCTTGGCTATGACTGCGGCCAAGGATTTAGGCAAAGGTCCTCAGATCTAGCTTCTTGCCTTTCTTGGGCTAAGAAAGCATCTCTAGTGTTGACAGGTGCTCAACTCCATACTTTTTAATGGCGGAGCGTGTCTAAGCTTCAGTGTGTGAGCCAGTGTCTGTCTAGTCCTTGCCTTCTTCAGGTCTAACACCAGGAGTTCGGAGAGTTCTCTCTCCTTTCCTTCTCTCTCTCCTTCCTTTCCTCTCTACCTCCCTTCCTTCCTCTCTCCTGTCAGCCTTGCAGGATTGGCACAGGAGGCTGACTTCTCCTTAGTTCAGCATCCCAGCCATTCATTGGCCTGCTGTTTTCATTCCTTTCCCACCCACCCTTGCCCGCTTCTTGCAGCATATGAAAGCTGTTCAATTCCCTTAGGTTCAGCTTTATTGATACTGGTATTTTGTATTTTTAATGTCCCCCCATTTTTTCTTTTGTGAAGTACTGGGAGTGACCGTCATGGTAAGCACTCTGTTACTGGGCTCTATCTCCAGCCCTCCTTTACTTTAATTTGGGGGTAGGGTCTCACCAAGTTGCCGAAGGTGGCTTTGAATTCAGCCTGTGTTCTGCAGTCCAGGCTGGTATTGAATTCACGATTCTCTTTCCTCAGTTCCTGAATATTTAGATTACAGGCCTTTGCCACCAATGCTGAGCACTTAATTTGATAGCTGGATAATTATAGGGATGATGCTGGCTTTCTCCCTTGTCCAAAAGGTAAAAGGCTCACTTTCTATTCAAATGATTAAAATACTTCAACCATCATATTGTTGCTTGGTTGTATTTTTACTGAATAATGTTTATACTTATGTATATATTTGGAATTTATTACTTTTTGGCCTAAAATTGCATACCTGGTGGAGCTTTCAGTTTGTTTCATATCTGCAGAATGTGTCACTCTGACAGAACATGGGTTCCCCAGCAGTTCTGTTGCTCTAAGTCTCCAATCTGCACCATAGCATCATTTTGAGATGGCCTTGCAGCATCCTCAGTCTTGACCCTCCACGTGAACACACGTTGTAATTTGCAGGAAAAGAGTTTGGGGACTTAGTTAAGTTTAAAGATGCTGAGTTTATGAGGTCTGCCCTGGTGTGAGGGGACTGCTATGTTGGCCATTGTATCTCATCAGTCCTCAATTCAGTATCTATTATCCTAGGTTTGACCTTCCTAAGCATAAAAATATTAAAACCATTTTTACTAAGTAAATTAATATAAATGTTTAAAAAGTAATATTAATATGCCTTCAAAGCATAATTTTAGAGTACATTTGTGGCCTAATTTGATACATAGAAATTGTTACACAGATATTGATTGCACATTGCTTATTCGGTGAGAAAAATCTTCACTGGCAAATATGTCAGTGTGCCTTATTTGTGTTTGGAGATACTTAACCCATTTTTTTTTTTTTTTTTTTTTTTTTTTTTTTTTATTTTACAAACAATAAAATAAGTAATTTCAGTTATTGACAAAATTGTAGTTTTCTCTTATTCCTTTCCTTTTTCCTTTCCTTTTTTCCTTTACCTTTTTTTTCCTTTACCTTTCTTTTCCTTTTCTTTCCTTTTTTGCTTTTTCCTTCCTTTTTCCTTTCCTTTTTTGTTCCCTTCTTTTTCCTTTCCTTTCTTCTTTTCCTTTCCTTTTTTTTTTCCTTTCCTTTCCTTTCCTTGCCTTTCTTTTCCGTCAGCCTGCTGCCCGGCCTGCCTGCCTGTCTACTGTTCCTGTTTCCTGTTCTGGTCTTGTATCCCCAGCTGTCTTGAACTCATTCTGTAGCCGGCCAGCTTTGAACTCACTGAGATTTACCTGCCCCTGCCTCCTGAGTACTGGGATTAAAGGCATGCAGCACCATGCCTGGCTTATGTTGTTTTCTTAAAAATGGGTTAAGTAGCTGGGCGTGGTGGCACACGCCTTTAATCCTAGACTCAGAGAGCAGACAGGCGGATCTGTTGTGAGTTCAAGGGCCAGCCTGGTCACAGAGTGAAGTTCCAGTCAGCTGGGCTATAGGAGACCCTGTCTCAAAAGACNAAAGGAAAGGAAAAAGGAAAGGAAAAAGGAAAGGAAAAAGGAAAGGAAAAAGGAAAGGAAAAAGGAAAGGAAAAAGGAAAGGATACTAATTCTTTGTCAATAACTGAAATTACTAAGATTTTATTGTTTGTAAATAGTCTATTGTTTTTGAGAATCTCATTGCCTTCCTCACGTTGAGCTGTGAAGTTCGGGTGCACTGGATAGTGAGACCTACCGTGAAGATAGTTGGTCTAATGCAGGGGAGAGAAGGGTCTAAAGTGAAGAGGGCAGGGTGGACAGGAAAACCTGCACATCTCTGTAAATCCTAGGCTGTGAGCCACTGGCTAGGGTTCAGAATCGCCAGGAGCAAGTCTTAGCACTAGATAGCATCTTTAACTTGTCTGTTTATCAATTCAGATCTTGCTTGTGGCTATATTGTCAAGGGCCGGTTTTGGCAAGGATTTATTTTGATTAAAATCTTTTAGTAAAGATGATATATTTGACACTTTATACATTTTATCAGAGACCTGTCAAAAGCAATCTGAATTAAGATAGAGGATGTCTGCTAAATCCAACAAATAACTTCTTTTAAGTTGCCAACTGTTCCCCTCATCTAGAGACACTTTGGAACTTTGTCACTTCCAGAAAACATCATGTAGTCCAGAAGCTACAGAGCACTTTGGACATCACCTTACCTAATGCCCAAGATACCCAGAAAGATTAGACAGATTTGATCCTTGCCGCAGAGTCTGGCTCCTTGGTACTGTAGTTAATTATTGTATTTTTGTTGTCCCAGTTCCCATATTTATTCAGAAATTAGTAAACATGAATTGAGTACCTGTAGTTTGCCAGGTATTCTGCTGGCCCCCGGCATGAAGTTAAGCACCAAGCTGCCCATCTTGGTCTAGTGGAAAGAGTTGTGAGTACAGTGAGCATCGGAGCCTGTGGTATTCACACAAGGAAGAGTCTGAAAGAACATCTAGGAGCCAGACAGAAAAGAGAGAAAAATGTCCTCTGCAGGATAGACAAACTCCACAGAGGCAGGAAGGATGTAAAACAGTATAGCCAGAATAACAGGAGAAAGTAGGAGAATGCAGAACAACAGAACATGGAAATAGGGAGCAGCCAGATTACCAAGAATCTGGTGGGCCAGGCAGAAGATGGAGAAGACTCTGATTAATCCCAGAGGCAGTAGGGAGCCCTTGACAGTTTTAAGTTGGATGTGTTGGGATGTAATCTCTCTTTGGCAGAGATACATATATGCTGTTGAAATGATGAAAACATTAATTATTGAATGAAAAGTGAACAAACATGCTTTTATACATAACATCATACCTATACATGAATAGCGACAAATAGTACAATAGTTAAAAGCCCTGGTTTGGCTGGGCGTAGTGGCACATCCCTTTAATCCTAGCAGAGGCAGGCAGATCTTTGTGAGTTCAAGGCCAGCCTGGTCTACAGATTGAGTTCCAGGACAGCTGGGGCTACAGGGAGACTCTGTCTCAAAAAGACCAAAAAAAAAAAAGGCCCTGATTTGATCAGTAGCTTGTCTTCAGACACCTCATTTCCTTTTGCAGAATGATATCAATATACTTTACTTGTTATCTCCACATTATGTGCCATTACCATAATCCTTTCATGTGTTTATATTAGACTTCTGAGCCTTTATTTCAAATACAGTTCTTTAAGAGTGAGTGATTGTGGACTATTCTGGAACACACAAAGACATCAGCCACTGAGCATGGCTTACATGAAGCTCTTCTTCAGAGAGCTGGACATGGGGATTAGAGCCACAGAGGCCCCTAGGCAACAATCCTTCACTGTAAGGAGTCCGAGGAGGAAGAGGCCACCACAGGTGTGAAGGGCCTAGTCCCTATAAAGGATACACTCATTCACTTTGCTTTGCTTAACAATGGATGCAGTATGCATTTCTAATTGTGGGCTTTCCATGGCATGTAAGAAACAGGTGCTCAGATTCAGTTAACTCAAAGAAGACTAAAAATCACAGAGCTTTTTTCAGTACACAGCAAACAGTTCACAGGATCCCTCTGCTTCAGGAAAGGAGCCACTCTAGAAAATGGCCTTGAGTGTTTGGTATTCATGAAAATACAGTGGAAAGGGATTCTGCTGTAGACTTGTACACATTTTTATAAAAATTATATAGACAGCTTGCTAATATACAATATAGACAACTTGCTAATATATAATATATGCAATTTGCTATTATATAAAGGCATGCAAAATTAATTTCTGGCTTATAAATTAGCATTCAAAAGTCTGGGATATTATATTTTTCTGTATTTTAACACTTAAAGCTTTGTGTCATCTTTAACTCTTCTTTGAATTTGTGGGAATATAAGTTTTTAAAAACTTATTTAATACTTACAACTGGGTAATTGGAACTAGCATCCACAGATGAGGGATACCATTCGTCGTTTGTTTTTCTGGGACAAACAAACGACGAATGGTATCCCTCATCTGTGGATGCTAGTGCCAATTACCCAGTTGTAAGTATTTCTTGTGTAGGGCCCCCTGAGCTTTTGTACAAAGCAGTTGGGCATAGTGCATTTTGGAAACAACAACAACAACAACAACAGAAAAGTTTGCATCAAAGAACTGACTGAAACAGTGAACTTCTGCTCAAAACAGTCAACTTCCCCATGGACAATATTGAGAAAAAAAAAAACTTATTTAAAATACTTGTTTTCTCTTTGGTCAAGTTAAAGTTAGTGACCTTGTATTAACCATTTACTGTGCAGAGAAGAGTAATAGCAGTTCAGCAGGGTGTGAAGTCTGGGTAATAGTCATGCCACAGCAAGAGACTGGGAGTCCTCCTGCTGAGGATCTGGTGCATTAGCCCAGTGAGGAAAAGTGAGAACGATTTGACATTTATCCACATTAGTCATTACAACATCAATAAAACCATTCCAGAACTACACTGTTACATGTAAGATAAGATCCACACTTATGTTTCCTATTGGATTCTATCAAAGCAGGTTTGGAAAAGTCTCAGGGGGTACCAGGGATGTTGCTCTGTGGCAGACTGCTTGCCTAGAATTCTCAAGGATCCTGTTTGGATTCTCAGAACTTTCATCATAAGGTGATTTTACTGTAAATCAAGACAATGTCAGATAAATATTCCTGTTTAGTTAACATATAAATCTAGACAGCTTTAATGGAAGAAACAACATGGAAATGGGCTCATATTATCAGAACTTCTGTATACCTGTAATAACTGTTTTATGAGTTGCGTCTAAAGAATTTCACATTTTACTACAGGTTTTTTTTTTAGCTATATCTAATTTAATCTTCCTGAATATTTTGTTGTCAAGGGAGAAAATCATGGTATAAATGGAAAATAACACAAATCATTGAATGGGTCATAATTGAAACCTGTGTGTATATGTGTGAGAGAGAATGGAGAGAAAGAGAGGAGAGAAAGAGGAGAGAAAGAGAGAGAGAGAGAGAGAGAGAGAGAGAGAGAGAGAGAGAGAGACTTGTTTCATTTATTGTCTGCCAGGAATAAATCTTCATAAACGAATTGTAAGTGAATCTAAATTTATATTGGGATTTGGGAAAAACAGGATTTTTTTTCCCATGTAAGAAATAAACCATTTCATTTCACCCCTGACATTGATAAAGAGTTAGTGTATATCCAGCTGGTTGAATGGCCGATTACTGCCTCAGAACACATGCCCTTATTATGTAAAATCCATTACAAAGAATGTAGGAGTTACTCATGCAGGCAAGTATAAATTTGCCTTTCTACTAGCAGAGTTCTTTACAATCTATCATCTTAATCTGTATAGCTGAGACCTAGATTTTCTTTAAGAGTTTCACCCATATTATGAGAGCTTGAACAAAATAGGGATATTTTTAAGTCCCTTAATTTCTAGAAACCTATTTCAGTATTTTTCTAATTACTGGAAATCTTCGATGAAAAATACCACATAATATATGACCTTGCTTAACTCAGATATAAGTAGCACTCCAAATTAACTATAGTCTATCCTGTATTTCTTTTGAAAGAGAAAATGTTGGCATGAGAGCTTTTAAAATGCCATGTTCAGAATATGTCCAGATCTAGAGGGAGAATAGTGTTCATATAAACTACTGCTTCCCGTTTGTGGGAATCTAGCTGTCCTCTACACTCGGACAACCCTTCCTGAGCCCTTCATGGGTAAGAGGTATAAGGGAAGGCTAGGCTAAGCATTTCTTGGGCATTATGTCATTTAATTGTTATAACAACTTTATGAAGACCTACCTTAACCCAGTTTTGCCTAGGAAATTAAAGTTGAATGAGACCACAGGGCTACTGTGACAGACAAAATTCAAACTGAAGTCATTCTACAGTACAATATTTTCCCTAGGGTATGGTTGCCACCCAATTTGGACAGCTATCACAGGCTCCCAAATAAATTTTGGTTGAAAGATTTTGTTTTAAACTTCCTCCATTTAGATTATATCTAAAATTCAAGTGAGACAACACCAGGAAAGAAGAGGTGGCACAGTGAAGTTATGTGGATATAGCAGGGGGAGGTATTCGCCCTGGAGGGGTGGGGTGGCTTTCCACATGAGAGCTCCAGGAAGGGAATTGGCACAGTGGAGTGTGGGTCAGTATCTGTGTCATAAGAGAAAGAACCTTTGACACCAGTTTTTTAATCTGTTTGACTGTGAGAAATAAACGTGACATTGGCCGTGAATTTGGCAGGGGTCCATGACACTGGGGACAAAACAGTGCTTGATCTTTAGATGTGGCATTGGAGCGAAGCTTCAGAGTGCATGTGTGACGTCAGCGGGGCAAGGGGGTATGTACAGAACTTGTCCGTAGGTGGAAGGTAAGTTCCTGAGCTCTGGGCCCCAAGGCTACACTGCCACCCTCACCCACTTGCTTTGTGTAGCCCTCATTTAACAATGTGTAATACTAATGCCAGTACTCAAGAATAGGATGCAGGAAGATCCATGAATCAGTGAGTCACGAGTGTGAGCCAGATATGGTTTACATAGGAAGACCCTCATGCACATGTGCGTGCGCACACACACACATAGACCACACACTGAAATAAAACATTGAAAGGTATCTTACAGATAAAAAAATCTTAAGATTCCTTGATGGACTTAAATCCCATTTCCATAAAGAAAAATTAGTTTTTTAAGATTTAGATAATTTTTCAGAACAAGAAGTTTTGTTAATTGAGTGACTTATATAAGCAGAGTTCTTATATTTAAGTCCAACTGAAATAATTCTCTTTTGAATGATTTTTTTTCATTAATAAGGGCTAAAAGAGGAATATCATTAAGCTTTCAGTTCAAGTACTCCCTTCACCAGAATAACCCCATTGTGTTATGTTCACAATTAGCTGTCTTAATATAGATATGCAGTTCCATCATTATACTTTCAGTGTCATTCAAATATCTTAATGTAATCAATGGTTTCAAGCTGAGCATCATTTTTTTCCTGGCTTTTCCATCATTTCTTCAGAAGCAGAAGTTAAAGGCTTCCTTACATTAGCTACTCTGTTCTGGTTTGTAGTGAAAATAAGATAGTATGCTGATTGATTTTAAAGTACATTCAGGGTCTGTTAGCTGTACCTCAACAGGAAATGAGAAGATTCCACTTTATTAGTTCTGTAGCCATTAAAGAGAGCTGACTCAATGGCACAAGAGAGATTTTTGTGGTAATGAAGAAGAAAAGGAAATGGATGCTTAACCTTAAAGATGGATGAAGGGATCATGTGCAGTCCAACACACCCATTTAGAATGTGAAGAAGACAGGTCGTGGCTTGCTTTTCCTCAAGTCATACCTGGGAAAGTCCCATCCAAGCTTGTTTCCAAGGAGACTGAGTGAGGCTAGCTGATGGATGTGGAAAGGCTCTCCTTTCTCATCATTCCTTCAGTCTAGGTTCGGTTTGTGTAGGGTTAGAACTGGATAAGCTGGACTCAGTGTGATCTCAAGGCTCCTTAACTGAAGGGACAGTGGTTTTTATCTATGACTTCAATATTCAGATTCAAAATAGCTTTCATTATTTTCCACTTATCTTTCTCTCTCTCTCTCTCTCTCTCTCTCTCTCTCTCTCTCTCTCTTTCTTTCTCTTTGATCTTTTTGAGACAAGGTCTCCCTGTAGCCACAGCTGGCCTGGAACTCACTATGAAGATCAGGCTGGCCTCCATCTCATAGAGGTCCATCTGCCTCTGTTTCTGGTGTGTGCCACTATGCCCAGCCTCTTTCATTGGTCTTAATTCTTACCAGAGTATATCTTCTTATATAAGCTGATTATTCTTCTATTTCTTAGATCTATAGACACCTTCTTACCTAAGATGTGCCGCTCTTCTCTGAGGACCTCATAGTCACCTGATACCTCTATCCTATGTCCTTGGTACATTCCTTCCTGATTTTCAGTCTTTCTGGGACCAACTCTTTCTGAATAATTCTTTGACTTTTGACATTTTCCTCTTTCCCCCAACTATTGTTCAGCTGGTCATCACAGTGATCCTGCAGAGATTCTCTGAGGAGGCCCAGATAGACCCCTCTGAAAACCTGGTCTCCATTTTCCCCAGTCACAGCTGGCCTCCTGGGCTGCCTCCCTTGCTCTTTTAGGCAAATCTGAAAAATTCCTTCTTCCCTTCTCCAACCTTTAGCCATGAGGTTCAATTCAGGAAGTGGTCCCCTTTGACCCTGCTTCTACTGCATGCTCCATTTCCATGTCCCATTGCCTCTTCTTGCTGTGAAAGGAAGGCCTGCTATCTGAGTTTGGGAGCCCAGAGGCAGCCTGGCACAGACCAGGAAAAGGTGTGAATGGCTTCACATCCCCCACACAGTGGGGTGCACAGGGTTAGCAGGACATCTGTGCAGTATGTTCTGATGCTTGGCTTTCCAAATGTGGGCCCACACCAGATGACTTTGGTCAATGGAAAAGCACAACTCTCATCTCAAAGGGGATGAGAAATAGTTTATTCTGGAATCAAATATGAGTGATCCTGGTCCAGAAAACAGATTCAGGTTATTCCAACTTCCATGTTCCAATCTGGTAACTGCTTCACTAAGTTTTGTAGTAACAGAACAAAAAAAAGTAATAAATCAAGACACTTTTCAAATACATTGGTGGACACTGTAAGTAGTCAGATACAGCGAAAGAGAATCTCAGCTATAGGCCTCAGATGCTCTCTGATGGCATCCTCAGCCTTGTAATTGGTGGAGACTGTTTTCTTTTGTTAATACATTTTGCTAGTCATAGGATATTAGTTCACAAAGAGGAAGGCAGTGGGGAGTGGCTACTTACCAACCAAAAGCTATCCCCTGATAATTCGTGAATAGGCTTTGGGTTTGCGACATCCCAGACCTTGGCAGTCATTTAAGTGTCAGCTTTGCAGGAAGCTCAGCTCTAGGTGAACTCTAGACTTCTTCCTGGGAACTTTGTTTCACTTTCCTCTGCCAAGGATCTCATCCCAGAATAAGGACTTGCAAGGTAAGAGGTGCTCTTGCTCTGGAGACTCCACAGTGAGTCTGCCACCACCATTTTGAAACTTCTCCAACTGAAGCTTTTCTCTGCTTCTTAGCATTGATAACATGTCCTGAGTAGAATTCTCCTAAGCAAAAGAATCCAAGGAGCAGACCTATGCTTGGAGAAATAAACTGCTACTGAGAAAATCCTATTAGCAAAGAGTATTTGTGGTGTTTATTTGCTACAATCCATGGAATCATTGCCTTCGTGTCCAGATCCGGGCTTCACAGCAGAGCCCCAGCGAGGAGCCTCAGTAAAGAGGAAGTGACATCTGTGCTGCTGCCTCCTTCATGGACTCTGTCTGCACTCTCCTATTCTGTTTCTTCTATGCTTCTGAAAGTGTCCACTGACCTCTTAAAGCTGGCCTGAACTAACAAAGACTACATACCTAAATGACTAATGGTACAAGATTAGTCTTTGAGCCACAATGACAATTACCATGGAAAGGCTAAGGGGAAATAATTAGCACTGAAGATTACACTTGCACCCTGTTTGGTGAAATGTGGTGTTACAGAGTCTGTTTTGTTCTATGCTTGGTTTTTCTATCTTGCCTCAGTCTGGGTTGATTTCCCCTCTACACACACCCCACAGAAAAGCAAACCCTGGACATATGTTTCCTTATTTCAATATTGCCAATATTTCACTTTGTCAGATACAGGAACAGAAATGGATGCTGGGAAAAGTGACCCAGTATTACTGAAATATTGAAACAGGGAGAAAGCGCGCCCCCTAGAGGGCTCTTAGTTTCATTCATAAAAGAATTTAAGAATGGACCCAAACAATGGCATTAGGACAATTTTATTTTATTTTTTATTTTATTTTATTTTTTTGGTCTTTTTGAGACAGGGTCCCCCTGTAGTCCCAGCTGTCCTGGAACTCACTCTGTAGACCAGGCTGGCCTTGAACTCACAGATATCCACTTTCCTCTGCCTCCAGAGTGCTAGGCATAGGACAATTTTATTGGAATTCAAAAGAAAAGTCCTCAGAGCAGGCAAACTGGGAATCTCAGCAGCTGCCTTGAGGAGAAGAATGGGGGTGAGGGCAGGGGCAAAGGAGAAAAGTCATGAGGCCATGCAGGCAAAATCCTGCATGGAGGTCAGGCCTGTGACCAGCTGACTGATAGCCACGCGCTGGCAGAAGGAAGCTTTAGAGAAAGACTTAAGAAATGCAAGATGCTAGGGGAGCCCAAAGTGTTAGAGAAAGCGTGTGAAGTTTAGAGAGGAGCGTGAAGAAGAGAAGCAGAGGATTCAGGAAAGCAAGCAGACTCACAGAGATCTCCATGTCTGTGGAAGGAAGCACTGCACTGGGAAGTGAGACTCCAGGAAGGAAAAGTTCACTGTCTCATTAACACACTAGGTATTCCTCCCATCTACTTAGCGTGAGCTTTAGGTGAGCTTGCCTTCCCAGGGCTGGTCACATGACCAGAAGACTGACCAGTGAAAATGGAAAGGTAGATTCTTCTAACAGATAGACTACAGATTTTAGAGTGTTTACCAGGCAATGTCAGAGACTTTTGCTACTCTAACAATATGAGACCAAAGCCAAAGTCAGGTGAGGAAAGGGAGTTAACTTTACACTAGCATGACTGACCCATGGGTCCTTCATGACTGAGTTTTGGGGGCTTTTATACCCATATGACAAATGCAAGCAAAGAGCAAACAACACATAGGTGGTAATTACATAAGTGCTTTAAGGATAACCCATAGTCACAAAGGTTACAGGAATGTGATAGTTTGGGAAAACAAAGACTCCTCTTTTAGATAACTGCAGGGGGCAGAGAGTGAGATGGGCCAGACCTTAAGGTGGACTAGATGAACTCTATTTTGTTCAGAAATTATCTTGTTTCTTTTTTTTTTTAACATTTTTTTTATTGATGCTTTGTGCATTTCATACATCATTTTCCAATTCAGTTCAGGCACATTTCCCTTTCCCTTCCCCCCCACCCCCACCCCATCCCAGATCATGCATTCTGTCATAACTGGCCTGCATCTTTCTCTCAGTTTTTTTTCATTTTTTAGCTATAAGTGATAATCCATGAGTACAAGCATCCTTCATGCAAAACCAATCTGCAGGCTGTTGTGCCCAAACCCCGACAGCCCCACCATCCAGTGGGGGGTGAGGGGTTGTATGTTCAATCAAGTTGATCAAATGAATGTCCAGACTACATTGCTGTAGTTTCACCATTCACCCCAATCGCAGCCCTTACATTCTACCACGCCCCCTCTTCCGCAGATTGTTCCCTAGGCTTAGAAAAGGGGCACAGGTGGATGAGAAGCAAAACAGTCCACTCTCTCTGGAGCTGTTGTCTTGGACTCTGGTCAATTCTGGCTGTTTCCTTTCATGGGCTGACAGTTTGTCCAGGAATAACCTTTCGATCCTACTAATGAAGAACAAGCAATTAGATATATAGGTATTTAAACAGCACTAATAGTTATGGTAGGTTACGTTGGTATAGAGAACCATATGTTTTGGATGATATGTGTATCCATGAATATACATTTTTCTCTTTAAAATATGACAGAGGTCTTACGTGGCTTATAACATCTCCCTAACCTGTAGAGGGATGTAAGCTTGTGGCATCAGCCATGGGTATTCCTCACAGGAGAGAGCCAATAGCCAATTAGATTGGGATTACAGGCATATGGCTGGCCTGCTGCCAGTTATTCAGGCCAGATGAGGTGTACGACGCGTGCTGACGTGGAGTCTTTTTGAACTCAAGGAGAACCAATTTGCTTTATTTGGTTTAGTGCCTTGTAACACTCTCTGGGTTCCAGAGACCATTGTACACTGCATGTGTGGTCTCAATAATCTTTCCCATGTAACGTCAGGTGTTCGGCCCAGGGTCTTATCACCTCTCTTCTTGCGGTATCCCAGTGTAGGCAAGGAGGCCTTTACCTTTGTGGGGCCTTGGATCCCCTGGCCAACTCTCCCTGGTAGAATGAACTCCATTGCTGGTTGTCAGAGCTCTTCCTGTATATTATTTTGCTTAAGTGCTATCAGCTAAGACTTTAGTATTATATTTGGTTCTGAACAGAGAATCAATCCTTTTCACACCATTCTTATGTCTTTAGTCAATTAAAGAAGCAGTGTGTATTCCAGTTTTAAGGCATTACCTCTATAATAGTTGTCTCCATTTACAGTTGGAGAGCGACCTCATCATCGTAGATTTTCTCCTATGTTCATATGGGGGGGAGGGAGTCAAGAAGCTCGCCATATCAAAACCTTGCCAGCACCTAGAAGGTAAGTTTCATTAGGACTCATATAAAGTAGTTGGTTACAGTAGGATCCACAGAGGGGGTTTGATGTTTGTATGGGCAATCGGAGGGCTTTTCTTCCGTTTTCAAATGTGCATAACGGGTCACCTTTCGTTGGCACTTTCTGGTACCTCCTTATTCAATGCAAAGCCGTATCTTTTCTCCATCTGTTAAGTTGGTGACATTTTGTCCTGTTGGAACCCACAATCTTTCCCGCGAGTTTAAGATGTGAGCTTGCAGAGGTTTTTGAACGAAAAGGTTTTCATGTCGGGTACTCTGATATCCCCCCCCCCCGTTTTTTTACACCCTGAGTCTCCAGAGACAGTTGTATTACACAGTAACTATAGGGCTGAAATCAAGGGGCACAATTTCATCAAATTCACCCATGTTGTTTTGGGTGATATATGATTAGTACTTGGGCAGGATGGGCATTTTGACTATATTTATTTTCCCAATCCATGGAGCATGGGAGGTTTGTCATCTTCTGATGTCTTCTCAATTTCCTTTTTCAGGGGTTTAAAATTTTTGTTGTAGAGATCCTTGGTGTCTTTGTTAGGTTTGTTCCTAGGTATTTTATTGTTTTTTGAGGCTATTGTGCGTGGGAAGTCTCCTTGTAGTCCTTCTTCAGTTGCTTGTTGTTGGTGTAATAAAGAAGGCTACTTATTTTTCTAGATTTATTTGTATCCTGCCCACTTTACCAAAGCTCTTAATCGTTTCTAGGAGTTTCTTGTGGAGTTGTTATAGCATCCCTTAGTAGACAACATATCATCAGCAAAAGGGATAGCTTAACTTCCTCTTTTCCAATTAGAACTCCTTTAATTTCCTTTTTTTTTTTTTTTAGTATATCATGATATTGAAGAAGGAGTGGGTGACAGGGGGCAGCTTGTGAGTTCCTATCTTTAAGGGGAATGCTTCTGTCATTTCCCATTTAGATGATTTGGATGTGGGTTTCCTGTATATGGCTTTGATTATGCATTGAGGAATGATCCCTCCAGACCAATTCCCTCAGGACTTTAAACATGAAAGGATGCTGGATTTTGTCAAAGGCTTTCTCCACATCGATTGAGTGATTGTGTGGTTTTTGCCTTCATCCATTGATATGTTGATGATGTTTATATAATTCTGTATGTTGAACCATCCCTGCATCTCTGGTATGAATCCAACTTGGTCGATGAGCATATTTTCTTGATGTGAGTCTGTATGCGATTGCCAAGATCCTGTTTTAGAATTTTGGCATCTGTGTTCATTAGAGAGATGGGTCTATAGTTCTCCTTTTTGGTTGTATCTTTCCTGGTTTTGGTTAGTAGCGTAGCTGGCTTCATAGAAGGAATCTGGGAGAAGTCCCCCGTTTGATCCTTCTAAACATTTAGTAGATATGTTTGTAAGTCTTTTCAAAATATTTTATAGAATTCTGCCGTGAAACCATCCGGGCCTGGGCATTTTTTGGTGGAGGCTACTTATTACATCTTCGATTTCTTCCTGTAGTATAGGTCTGTTTAGGCTGTCGATCTTTTCTTGGTTGAGCTTTGGTGATTCCCAGGATTTCAGATATTCACCATTCTTCTAGGTTTCAAACTTGTAGAATATAGGTGTTTGAAGTATCCCGTATGGATTGTCTGGATCTTTTCATTGTCGTTGTGATATTTCCCCCTTCAATCACAGATTCATGATTTGGAGTTGGTTCCCAATCTTTCTTTTGGTTAACTGGGTTAGAGGTCTGTACTATTTGTTTACATCCTCAAAGAACCAACGTTTGGCTTCATTGATTTTTTTTTTTGGTATGGTTTTCTTTGTTTCTATTTCATTGATCTCCTGCTCTAATTTTTGTATTTCTTCTGTCTGTTCCATTTAGGGTTCATTTGGTTGTCTCTCAAGTATGTTTAGCTGCAGTGTTAGATCATTCACTTGTGCTCTTTCTGTTTTTTTTAATGTAGGCATTATGAGGATAAACTTCCCTCTTAGGATTGCTTTAATAAAGTGTCCTATAGATTTTGCTGTGTGTGTTTTATCAATTGTACAGCGTTCCAGGAATGATTTTATTTCTGTCTTTATTCTTCCTTGACCCATTCATTATTCAGGAGAGTGTTGTTTTAGTCTCCATGTGTTCCTGTAGGTTGTAGTGTTTATTCTGGTGTTGATATTGAGTTTTATTGCACTGGTGGTCTGATAGAATGCATGAGATTATATTCAATCTTTTTTATATTTGTTGAGTTTTTTCCTGTGTCCCGTATATGGTCTATATTGGAGAATGTTCCATGAGGTGCTGAGTAGAAAGTAGTTCTCTGTGTTTGGGTGAAATGTTCGAATAGATGTCTGTGAGGTCCATTTGGTTTATTGTTCAGTTTTGTTCAGATGTCTCTCTGTTTATCCTGTGTCCTGTTTGATCTGTCTAGGGGACTTAATGGGGATGAAGTCCCTAGTATTAGTGTGCTGGGTTAATCTGTGCCTTGAGATTTGAAGAATTTTCTTTATAAAGTTTGGTGCACTGGTGTTTGTGCATATATTTTATGATTGTGAAATCTTCATTGTTAATTGTTACTTTAAATAAAGATGAATGGCCCTCTTTGTCTCTTATGATTTCTTTGCTTTGAAGTCTATTTTGTCTGAATAAAGAATAGCCACACCCGCTTTCTTTTTGGTACCATTTGCTTGGAATACTTTCTTCCATCCCTTCCCCTTAAGTTTGGTGCTGTCCTTGAAATGAGATGGGTTTCTTGAGACAGCTATAGATGGGTTTTGTTTCCTAATCCATTCTCCCAGTCTATGCCTTTATTGGGATTGGAGTAGCCTATTGATATTTAAGGTTATAATGGAAAGATGGATGTTGCGTTCCTTTCACTTATTATCCATTTGGACTTCTAGCCTCTTGATATTTTGCTCCTATGGTTATGTTTTTTATTAGTTTTTTTCCTAGGTGTTTGAGGATGTTGCTGCTTCTCTTCTGCCCTTTGAATTGCTTCAAGTATTTTATGAGAGTTGGTTTTCCAACATGTATTCCTATCATCTTGTTTATGTCATGGAAGATTTTTCTCTCTCCTTCGGTTTACTCCATTTTTGCTGGGTAAGAGTATGTCTGGTTGGACATCCGTAGTCCTTAACAGCTGGAAATGCTTTGCACCATGTTTCTTCCTGCTTTCTGTTAGGCAGGAGAGAGTCAGTGTGATTCTGATGGTTTTCCTTGTAGTGTGACTTGTTGTTCTTTTGCGCTCTCAGCATTTGTCTTGTTTTTTGGCATCTAGCTTTTAACTATGAATGGCCATGGGGTATTTATCTTCTGATCTTGTCTCTGTGTGGGGTCTATGTGCTTCTTGTATTTGATGGGTTGTGTATCTTTTTAGTTGGGGAAATTTTCATCTATTTTCTGTTAGATAATCTGACAATAACTATTCTCTTGAGATTCTCCTCCTTCCTCCTATTCCTATGAGTGGAGGTTTGATCTTTACATAGTGTCCATATTTCCTGGTTCTTCCACTTTTGTGTATTTTTAAATTTTTCATCTTTATTTGAACTTTTAATCCTTTTAAAATTTTTTCTTTTTTATTATTTTATTAATTTTTGTATGTGTATGAATGTACGTCTGCATGCAAGTTTGGTGCACCTGTGTCATGCAATGCCGGGCGGAGTCAGAAGAGGGTCTCGGATTCCCCTGGAACTGGAGTTCTCCTGGATTGGAGTTTCAGACGTTTTTGGCCACCATGTGGGTGCTGGGGGATCGAGCCCGGGTCCTCTGTAAAACGGTCGGTGCTCTTAACCGCTAGGCCATCTCTCCAGCCCTTTATTTGAGCTTTTTAATTGGCTCGGTTTTATCTTCCAGATCTGAATCTTTGTTCTGTCTCCATTCTCTCTGAGGTCGCTTTCCTTTTCTTTATTTCTGATTGAATGAGAGGTGTTCTAAGATTCCTTTTTCATTTCAATCGCTGGGTGTTTATGCTCTTAGTAGGTCCATTATCGCTTGTTGAGCTTCTCTTCTTGCTTAGCTCTCATTTTCGTGCTTCCTACTCGTGGTTGGCTCTTTTTCAGTGTTTTACTTCCTTCGTAGTTTGTTTTTTTTCTTCCTCTAGTTCTTTGTGGGAGTTTGTCGGCTGTCCCTTTAGTTCTTTCCGAAGTTGTGTCATTGGTCCTTCTAGGTCCTTTTTGAGTTTTTCGTTCTTTTTCTTTAGTTCTCTGTGTATTCTTTATTTTTTTTCTCCCTCTAGTTCTTTCTGGAGTTTGTCAATCTGTTCCTTTAGTTCTTTCTGATGTTTGTCATTGTATCCCTCTAGGTCCTTTTTGAGTTTTTCATTCTCTCTCATTTAGTTCTCGGAATTCCTCTTTATGTTCTTTAATTTCTCTGCATATGTCCTGGCAATTATCCTCTAAGATCTGCTCCTTGGGTCTCCTCCAAGTGG
The DNA here is from genome assembly GCA_009823505.1 of Rhizomys pruinosus. Classification (NCBI taxonomy): domain Eukaryota; kingdom Metazoa; phylum Chordata; class Mammalia; order Rodentia; family Spalacidae; genus Rhizomys; species Rhizomys pruinosus. The sequence continues at coordinate 20,578 of VZQC01012414.1, read as the reverse complement.
TTCCCATTGTAGCTACTCCTACTGGTTTGGTAGCACTTGGGTGCGGATTTTCGCCCCCTGATGGCGGCTTTCCATGTAAAAAGCCTTCCGATGGCTGTGTCCAACTGAGCGCATGGTAGGCTTAACCATATTTGTGTATGGTCAGTATCACAAAAATACCGTTTTTGCACTATAGTTGGGGTCTAAAAAAGGAAAGAAGGGGGGAAGAAAGTTATTTCGGTGTTCTCGCTCAAATAGTCTAAAAAAAATTTGTCCGCCACCCGTGGGAAGTCACTACCTCCGTTGTGTTAGGAAGTGGATTGCGTTTACTTTTCGTATTTTTTCAATTTGGTTGGATAAAACACACACTCATTCTCTAGGTCTGGGTGTCTATAAGGTGTTTCTCGCAGAAGACAAAGGAGGTCCTAGCGTGGGGACTTCATACACAACAAGGTGAACGGGGATGTACAGGAGGAGAGGATATGACTGTGACACACTAGGCCCAACCGCCGCAACAGGGAAGGGAAGAAGCCGCAGCGCCAAAAGTAATGGCAATCAGAGCACAAAGTAGGAAAAGGGGAGTGGAGTAGGAAGGGGGGAGTGGCCCCAAACCCTGCTGTTCACCGAGTTACCAGAGGAAATGTAACAAAGGGTGGTCGGTCCGCGCGCCCGAAGTCGTCAGAGACAGGGTCTACCCCCTATGTGGGGTTAGCGAGCCCTGTAATGAATCCCGACCTTCAGAGTACTATCCAAGGCACAGAGGATTTCTGTGTGTTTCGGCCGGTGGGTAACCTGTTAAAAACATCAACGCTGCGTAAGCTGCTTGACTAGAGTGGAAAAAGGGCGTGCGCGTGAGGGTTAAAGGAGCATTGCACGAACACACAAAGCGGTGGGGTGAGAAATATTGGTGTGGGAACACTCTTGGGGTAGGTGTTCAACGGCGGCAGGGCGACAAGAATGGAAATGTAGTGATGAAATTAGGGCCGAACAGGGAGCTATTTCATCAAAATCTTGAAGGTTAAATTAGGCTAAAGCTGGAACTTCGCAAATTCGTGTTTTGTAAAAGTGAGCTTGGGATAGGTTAAGTCAAATCGTTCTCTCTGTAAGAATGCTTTTCTTTCTTTTCTTTCTTTTTTTTTTTTTTTTTTTTTTTTTTTGTCGTTATGAGACAGGGTCTCCCTGTAGCCCCAGCTGACCTGCAACTCGCTCTGTAGACCAGGCCAGCCTTGTACTCACAAAGATCTACCTGCCTCTGCCTCCCCAGTGCTAGGATTGAAGGCGTGTGCCACCATGCCCAGCCAGAATACTTTTCTAAGCCTGGCTAAACATCACCCTTGTAAAGGTGAAAAAAAAAATACTTATATCCCCAAACCCCAAGGTTTAGCTGCGTCCCCTACTCTAGCATGAGGGACAGATTGGTCAGCCAACATAAACTTCCTGCCATTTTCCCAGCATCCCTGTGCTTGTTTGTGACCCAGCACAGAGGGCAGACTCCTCTTTGCCTATTCCATTTCTGTCTCTGAAAGCTCTTCCTGCTCCAGAGGTCTTAATTACTGTAACACTGGAAAGTCTATTAGCAACCATGAGCCTTCCTATTTTCTTTATATCTGTTTCCATCACATCAGGAAGGAAGGAAAGTCAGTTGGTTTGTGCTCCCTGATTCTAACCTATACTAAGGCTGGACACTCAGGACCCTGCTAGAGACCCTCTGAGGAGATGCTTCTCATGGGGCTCTGATGCACCCATCCAAAGACTAATTCTCATTCCCACAGTTGAAGTTAGCCCTGTGGGTTTCCTGCCATGTTCTTCCAAGTGGATGCAACTCCCCAATGACTAAGTGAGTTCTGTTATAGTCATCAGAAATAAGACCACTCTGACCTGATCAATTTTTTGAATGATTTTATTATGGCTGGGCACATTCCTCATTTTGAGAGGAGGAACAGCCCCAACCTTGAGATGGCTATAGCAGGGCTGGAGAGATGGCCTAGTGGTTAAGAGTGCTAGCTGCTCTTATAGAGGACCTGGGTTTGATCCCCAGCATCCACATGGTGGCTGAGAACTGTCTTTAACTCCAGTTCCAGGTGAATCCGACGCCCTCTTGTGACCTCTGCAGCATTGCACGACACGGATGCACAAACCTACATGCAGACAGTACATTCATACACATAAAAATAAATAAATAAATAAATCAATAAATAAAATTTTAAAAAAGGATGGCTATAGCATATGTAGGTTTCTTCAGCCAGTTAGGTTATAGCATGTCAGCATTAACACAGCATTATGTAATCTTTGGTAAACCAAAACTTAAGTAAACAGAAACTCAAGAAAGTTCCAGTAGGTTATACATTGGCCCAAGCAAACAGAAACTCAAGGAAATTCCAATAGGTATACATTGGCCCAATCAGCTTAATTGTTGACAGAAAAGTAAGCAAAAAGCAGAAGCAAAGGTCAGAGATTTTTTTTTTTTTTTGTATGTGTATGAATGTACTGTCTGCATGCAGGTCTGTGCACCCGTGTCGTGCAATGCCTCAGAGGTCAGAAGAGGGCGTCGGTTTCCCCTGGAACTGGAATCAAAGACGGTTTTCAGCCGCCATGTGGGTGCTGGGGATCGAACCCGGGTCCTCTGCAAGAGCATTCGGCACTCTTAACCACTAGGCCATCTCTCCAGCCCAAGGTCAGAGATTTTAACAGGGGCAGGATCACATAGCTTCTGGGAATTCAGCTTGGGACAGGAAAGAAACTAACTTATTAAAATGGGAGTAGAATTAAGATGGAGTCGGTTTATTCCAGATCATCTATTTCTTTCAGGTTCCAGGGTTATCCTACTAACTGGGACTTAGGTAAAGCTCACCAGCAAGGGAACAAGCCTCGGCTTTGAAATGCTGTGTCTTCCTGGTGGCTGTGGCTGTGGCACAGAGGTCGTGGGGTCTCTTTGCAGCTCACAGCTCTTGTGGCTGCCTCTATCTGGCTCTGACACCAAGCAAAACATGTCCATCAAAGTTTTATTTTATTGTGTTTTTGAAATGCCTCTTATGCTGAGCAATTTATTGCTTACACCCTGCATTACATCAGTACCTGTGTCATCTTTGTGGCCTGCTCAGCAGGAGGACAGCACTCAGGAGAGCTCTAAAAGCTTGGCCTGAACCATCCATTCTTCTATTTCTAGTTCTGAGTGTGAGCATAAGCTGAGAGTGAGCTGCCCATTCACAACATGCATCGTGGCTACATTTTTTGTTTTTAGTAAATACAGGCTAGCTTTATTTTGAGCTTCATCTGCTAGTAGAAAGTGGCTAGAAATTCCAGATAATCATAAAAGTATCCTTATTTAAGGAAAACAAAAACAAAAACAAAAAACAGTCAAGTGTGCCTTAAGACCTAAATCGACTATAGGAAATTCTAAGCTAAGATCCCAAGTTTCAGAACTAACTGTTGTCTGATTTGTTAGTGTGTATCATAGATTAATGGGAATTCCTAACTGTATTCATGATATTATACACAAAGCAACTATAAAGCTCTAATATATGTAAACATGTCGTAAATATACCAGTAAAATACATGATTCTACCATGAAGTTAATGTGGGCCATTTTTTTTCATCCTCTCCTGTTAGATTAGAAGTAAATTAATTTGGCTTAATATTTTACTAAATGGGGCCTTCAGAAACAAAAGCCTTCCCTTTTCTTCATGGGGGGTCACCCAGGAAGTAGTCAGGTACAGAAACCCTGCAGGACCATTGTTTTACCTTCCTTGTCTGCTCTTTATGAAGACCATTGACATTTCTCCCAGGGTCAGGCTGAGGCCTTGAAACCTTCCACGAGTCAAGACAAACCTTGCTGTCATGTGGCAAAGCTATACTCTATTTAGAAGGAATGATATTCAGTTACTTCCCAGAGGCACAAAATTGTTTACATCCAATCTAATACCAGTAATTTATTTCTTTAAAAATGTGGCTTTAAGGTATAAATGCACTTCTGAGGAATTAAATGCAATGAGATTGAGAGAGAGAACAAGGAAAGGCTGTGGCCTGAACAGAAAGAGGTGTCTTTGGGTGGAGAAGCAGAAGGGGTCGTGGTCAGGGTTGTGAAATATAAGACACTGCATGGATCCAAAGCAAGTTGAAAAATGTTCCACCTCAGTTGGTGCTGATAGGTGTGGGAAGCACTTCCAGGATTGTTGCTGTAGAGGCAAAAGCACAACCCTCATCTCAAGGGGGATGAGAGATGGTTTATTCTGGAGCCAAATATGAGTTGACCATGCCTGGGAACACAGACTCAGGCTACCCTAAATTCCATGTTCCAGTGCAGAAGCAGTTTCATGAAACTTTTTAGTAGCAGAATAAATAAAAGTCTTAAGTGGAAACATTAACTAGGTGGTTACAGCAAAAAAGAAGTCTCATCTATAGGCCTCAGATACTGTCTGATGACACCCAACCTTGGTTGGTAGAAGCTAGAATTTATTGTTAATACACTATGAAAGGTTTTTGTTTATTAGTCAGACACAGAGGAGAGTAAGGAATGGCTATTGAGGGGCTGAAGATGGAACAGATAAACTGTAACTACGCTCTGGACATGCAACATTCCAAACTCTCCGAACTCTCTATTGGGTCAACCAGACTTGCAGGAGGTTCAGTTGAAGAGGAAGAATTTTTTCTGTGAATTTTCATTCACACTGTCCTAAATGTTCTTAGAATCCCTTTGAAACTGAGGTTTAAAATTTGTTCATATCAGGCAAAACATATGGATTTCCCTAAAAATATACACATAACAAAGATAATTCATCAACTATGGATTAAAAATTTATGTGGAGAACACGTTTTTATAGGACAGATATTTGAAAGCTATAGAATTTGATATTCCATTCTGAATGCTTTTCTAACTTTTGCTTGGTGCACTTTAGAATAGATTTTGTGAGGCAAGCTGAATGTATGTCGCCTCAGCACTTACTGCACTGCTTGGAGACAAGCCAGCAGAAGAAAGCTAGAGTATAATGCCACCATCGATTGTTTCATAGAGATTAACTGAATTTGTGCTCATTCAAGTAAATTCATACTTTGTTTAAGGCATAAAACAATACATAGATACAGTACATACATATAAGAAAGCAAAACATTTTGCTTTTTACAGACCACTTCATTTGGGAGTAGTTGACATTCAGAATTTAGAGGGGACCAAAAGAGGAGAGGAAGAAGGAAAGTCAGGGACAAGCCTGTGTCTTTTCTCCAATGCTTCCTGGCAGAGTGGCTTCACCTGGGGCCGTCCATGGAGGACACAGACCCCACACTCCAACAGCACCTTTCTCCTTCTCTCATCATCCAGTCACTTATCTGCAATTTTATTTTGCATGTTTATTTAATACCTGACTTTGCTACTAAAATGTAAACACCATTAGGGCAAGCTCCTCATATTACCTAGTAATACCTAGGGTCCTGGCAGGGGTCAGTAACAGTCACCAACACAGGTCGAGCTTGTCCCATGTGCTGTTCTTTGCTGACATTTTGTGCGAGTTTACTCATTTAATCATCCTGGCAGTGCTAGTATTCTCATTTTTGGAGAGGAAAGTGATCCTGAGGGGACAGAATGGTAAGAGGCAGGGCCAGCATCCACACGGGCTCTCAGGCCCTTCCATATTAGATTATGTTGCTTCTGAGTAAATATTTGTAGAAAGAAGAGAGGAGTAACAGTATTGAGCCTGTGTGCTGGTGTTTGTCTGACCTGTGGCACCCAGGTCTTTGTGGGTGTGAAGAAAGCTCATGAATGAGAATGGAACCTTCAGGGGCTTGCTTTTCAGTAATTCCATTTTCCTGGAAAATAAAAATTCCAAATAAGATGAAGGATAGGGTGTTTCCTGAAGTTGATAACAAATATATACGTATCTGGAGATCCTCGTTTTCTTAATAAGGCAAAGAAGGAAAGGAAAAGAGTTATTGGAAATAGCTAACATTAACAGGGATTCACAATAGAAATGATCTTTGATTTTTTTAGGGGGGGAGTAATGCTTTTTTAAAAAAGGATGCATTTCATACAGTATATCTGGATCATACTTAGTCTCCTGTCTCTACCCCTATAGCCAACCCAACCAATTTCATGCATTCTGTCACTTATACTGAGACCTACTGAGTGAAGTTCGTGTCTCCAAATGTCACTCAGTGTGAGTCCATCCACTGGTGCCTGGGCATCCTATCTGGCATCTCTCCCTAAAGAAGACCAACCCTCCCTAACCCAGCAGTGATCATTTGCCAATAGTTCCTCAGCTAAGATTGGGGTTTCTTGTCCATTTCCCCACTTCCATGCTGAGTTTTTGTCTGGTTTGAGTTTGCTTGGGTTTGTACATGCTGTCACCATGGCTGTAAAATCACATGAACAACGTCCCAGCAATCTGGAAAAGTCTGTTTCTTGGTAGTCATCCATCACCCCTGCCTCTGACAGTCTTCCCGCCCCTTCTTCTGCTAAGGGAAAGCCAGCTCATGGCCGCTAAGCCCTGAGTTGCAGAGGTTTAATACAGGAGTCCTACCCAGGAACACACACACACACACACACACACACACACACACACACGCACACACACACACACATTGTAGTTTCTTATTCTCTACATTTTGGGCAGTCATGACTTTTTATGTTAATCATCTTCTGTTCCATGGGGAAGCTTCACTGGGGAGAGTGAAGAGATGCATTACTATTCTCTTTGTCCCCTGTTTACTATGTCCCCTGAGACTTAGGTGTAGAAGTTGCCTTGTAGATTTGTCATTTAGAACTGGCCATCTTACAGACACTTATTTTCTGTCTGACCAGTTGTAGAACTCTGTACTAGTCTCTATCTGTTGCAAAATGAAGCTTCTTTGATGAGTGGTGACAGGTGTACTTGTCTGTAACTACAAGGATACATATTTAGCATACATTAAGAAAGTACTTTTGTTTAGGGATGTCCAGCCATGTGTATTTGGATATGTTCATAGGACCACAAGAGTTCCTTCCCACTAAGCAGGCCTTAAGTCAGTTTGGTAGTTGTTGATTACCCCTAAGATAAAAGTGTCACTAGTCTACCAATAGAGATAGTTTACTGGGCTGGTCATTGTTGTGGTTATTAGGCTTTACAGGTAGGTTGGACTATTGGTGGGTTTTCTCACTTAGCATCATACATAGTATCTATCCTCTGATACTATGAGAGTTAGTGTTCAGGGAGGAGGCTTCCTGGTCATTTCCAGCTCAATTGCTCCAAGTCATGTGTCCAAAGGATGTCCAGTCTTCAACAGTAGGTTCTTACCTTCACCTTCAGGGAGACAATCAAGGGCTGTGGCAATAGCCTGTATAATTTTGTGAGTCTCTTGGACTACCCTGAACAACAACTGGAAGGGAGGTTAATCTGCCTGGCACTGTGCTTATTATTATATAGCCTTCAGCTACATATATGCATATATGTGTGCATATAAATGCATATATATATATGTGTGTATATATGTATATGATTGTATGTTTATTTTTCAGTAGGCTTTTCAATTAATACATTGCCCTTTGGTTTTTCACACCACCTAAGTTATTTATCTGAGCCCCCTCTCTCCCTGTATAACTCTCCTTCCTCATTCTCCAGTTAAACCACTTCCATTTCCCCCATCTCCCCTTTGACTGCACTTGTCTCCTACTATCCCCCTCTCTTGAGCTCCTTCTTCTTCTTTACCCCCATTGATTTTTTTCAGATAAACTTTTGAAAATCTCAGTGTTGTCAGAAAAAGTGAACTATGTGGACCATTGACTCCTAAGTGTTAGCATAGATTGTGAACAATCGCCTAAAACAATGAATTAAATGTGTATTTCCTCACAACACAGAATAACAACTATATGCATATCATTTTATATTACATCATGTATTCATTATAAATAATCTAGAGATTATTTTGTGGTGGTTGTTTATAGGTTATATACAAATATTATGTTTTATCTAAGAATGTTGTTCACTCATGGACTTTGATATCCTCAGAGACCTTGGAAGCAGTGCCCCACAGGTAGAAAGATTACTCTTCTTCTTCAGAAACCAACCACCAGGCCTGTGTGCTAAAGAAACAGAGTGAAAACAAAACACTCAGGTGTTCTACAAATGAAGTCATTGCTTTTCTTCCTTTTTCCCCTTTCTTTTTTTTCTGTTATCTATATAAAATCTTTTCAGCCTGCATTAGGAAACAGAACCACAGCCAAATCCTGTCTGATAACTGTTCCATAATGAAATGTCTTTTTCAACCTAACCCCATGGAGTGAACCATAATCAGCTGCTGTTCAGGAAACTGGACTTCATGTAACTGGGATTTGCAAACTGGGTGGTTGCCTTAGTAAAGGGCTGAGTTTTGGGTTGATACTTGATGCCATTCATTGGTTATAAACTCCCTTCCCTTCCTCATCCACTATATGTTTTTATGTTTTATAGAACTTCTTTTATTTCATCACATACTCCTTATGATCCTAATACATGTAGCTAGATTCTTAAAATAATCTTTCTTGTTGCTCTAAATATAAAATATAAATATTTAGAAATGTATGTTGATAATACTTAGCAAAAACTGTGGATGGGGGTGTAAATCAGTGGTAGACTATTTGCCTGACATGCATAAGGCCATTGGTTCAATCCTAACACCCCACAAAATATTAGTTCATGCATCCTCCAACTTTAAAAATTCTCTTACAATATTCTGTCACACAGAAATCATTTTAGTAATTGTACAATGGTATGTATTCACTATAGCAATATTGTTAATCATGAAAACAGGCAATTAGAAGAATTTTTACAGACATTAAAATACACGCATACCTTGGTATACCATGATGCCAAAGGAAATCATGACCTATAGGGCCAGTAAAAGCACTTACAGCCACGCCTACTCTTGGGCCATCTAACCTGGAGCACACAGTTGGGTCCCAACAAACAAGAGAGACCCTGCCTCACAAAGATTGGAGAGATGTGACTCCTAAAGTTGGAGTTTTGCCTCCATGCTTGTGTTATGGCACAGAGACAGAGGTGGGGAAGGGGAGAAGGAAGAGAGAGAGAGAGAAAGAAAGAGAGAGAGAGAGAGAGAGAGAGAGAGAGAGAGAGAGAAACCTAGCTACTTTATCAGAGTGTTATAATGTATTCAAAAATTAAGTTATACCTTTTGTGTGATAATATTTTTGCTTGAAAAGCAAAATAAATATGTATACAATAATGTAGTGATAGACTAGTCTGGAAAGATGTGCAACAAAATAGTCACAGTGCTGAACCACTGTGAGGGTAATGCCAATTGTCAACTTGATGGAGTCTAGAATCACCTAGGAGACAGGCCTCAGGGCATGATTATCTTGATTAGGCTAAATGGGGCGGGAAGACCTGCAGGGGGGGCACCTTTCCCTCTGATGGGATCCTGTGCTATACAAAGAGGTGAAAGTGAACTGAACGCAGGGTTCCTGAGTGTGGATGTAATGCACACAGCTGCCTCAAGCTCTGGCATGGTGACTTTCCCACAGTGACAGGCTGGAGCCTCAAACTGTGAACCAAAAAACCCCTTCATTCTTCAGTTTGCTTTTGTTGAGTATTTTATTCCAGCAAAGGACAAAGTAAGAGAGCTCGTACAGTGTGGAAAAAGAAGATGTTGATGGAGGGCAGATACTTCCATATTAGAAAATATATACACTTGAAAATCCACAATATAATTAAAGAGAAAGGACAGGACAGAAATGAACTTCTCTTAAGACCAGATTAATGTGTCAGGGATCTGTATGCCTACCATTTAATAGCCTCTAAAATCATTTGAAGAAAAACATGCTTTGCATGTGTGATTATGCAAAGATAGTGGTTCTTTAGGGTTTTCTAGCAAGCCTGCAGCTCCTGATGGTTCTTCAGCCAGACTGTAGACACAGCAGGGAGGATTCTATTTGTGTCAGCCCCTGGCTGTGGGTCCATTCCCTCAGCCATCAATCACTTGTGGCTGTTCACAGCCCACATGCACTGACCAAGAAGTGACTGAGGCTGAGCAGGTGCTTCAACAGGTAGTCAACTCAGATTAACGAACAGTTGCTGGGTCTCAAGACAAATGAAGCCTGTGTTGGAATAAAGCATTCATCTCCTTGCTGAGTTAAACCCTGGGTGGCATCCTAGCACCTGCTGCCGCATCAGATTTAGTTACCAGTTCTGGAGACGAAGATAAATACCAGTGTGCAGGGGGGAGTCAAGTGCTAATTTACTATTTTGAGAAACGCTGATCACATTTATTTTGGTTTTCTGCTCTAACATTTAAATCTACTTCTGACCTCAAAGGAAATAATTACCTATTTTATAAGTCATTAGTTGTGCTGAGTAGCATTTTAAAAGGAGTGATGTCTTACATATTACTTCAATGCTTTTTAAAAAATAATTGAAGAAAGACACTGTGCCAAACCTCTTTTTAAAAATATAATATAAAAACAATTATTATATCCAGCTGAGTTTAAATGCTCTAAATATAAATCCTACTTACTGTTACTCTAAGGAGTACATTGATCATGAGATGTGAATTTGAGAATTCTTCTTCATTTACAGGTTTCCTTAAAGGATGAAGGGGTGCTGCAGCTGCAGCAAGGTATTATTGCAGCTTAAATACAGCAGTGACCCAGGTGTGCCCTCAGAAGCTCCATCATCCTGCAAAGATTTTGAAATCACAAAGATCATTTTTGGTCGTAGGACTTACAGTATAAAAACAGAAAGATTTGTCTTTAAATAAGATTTTTAACTATGTAGTTAGTATGTTCTATAGGCCACAGAACAACTAGAAAATATGACTACGTAACAACCATTTGTCCCGGGAAGATGAAATTACAAAAAAAAAATGTAAACGTAACATTAAGTAATAAAAGATTTAAGGTCCTTAATGTGAAAATAACTCTTACAACTAAATAAGAAAATATGCCCAATAGGCAAATGAGCAAAATCTATGGTAGGTAGCAAGCAAGAGTGATGGGAAGAATGCTTGATTTCATTGCAGTTGAAGAACTGCAAATTAAATGTAGCTGTTTCTTCCTAATTGGATGTGATCATGGTCATCATGAAGTAGAGCGGCTACTCCTGACCCTTGGCAGACCCCTCAGGGAATTGACCCCATTAATATTCTCTTCTGGAAGGAATGGGAAGGTCATGAGACTGACAAGGCTCAAGAGGCTCATCAGGTCCGTCCATACCATGGAGCTAGGTTAGCATATGGGAGGGAAGCACTGCTGGTGGGGAATGGGATCACACTGTGCCTGTCCACTGGTGCTATGACCTTTACATTTGAGGTGTATATTTACGAAGGTAGTCATTTCTGGATTGCAGTTTTCATATTTTACATACCAGTTAAGGGCTGGAGACATCTGAGCACCAATGAAATATTGATCCCCAAAGTGCTTCTGCTGGGACTATATCCATTTACTCTCAAGGGCAGCAGGAAACAGTTTATATTGGAAGGTGGCTAAGCAAGGTGATTTCTAAGGACTCAGCCACAGAGGCTTTGATCCTAGCAGTCTGTTTATAGAGTTGGGTTTAAGAATAGCTTTTTATTTCTATAAGATATTTCTCTGCTTTAATTTATCCATTTAACTTAGTGCATCAGTCCATATAATTGTTTCATTATTTTTGACATGAATCCTATGCTAGTCACCTTTATTACCATGACAAAATATCTGAGAAAGGCAACTTTAGAAAGAATCAATTTCTGGTTTTGGCTCATTGTTTGAGCTCCCAGTCCATGGCTGTGGGAGGTTTATTACATCTTCAATTTCTTCATGTATTATGGGTCTGTTTAAGCTGTCTAGCTCTTCTTGGTTGAGCTTTGGTGATTCCCAGGATTTCAGATATTCATCCATTTCTTCTAGGTTTTCAATCTTGGTAGAGTAAAGGTTTTTGAAGTATTCCCATATGATTTTCTGGATCTTTTCATTGTCTGTTGTGATATTTCCCCTTTCATCACAAATTCTATTGATTTGGAGTTGATCTTTCTTTCTTTTGGTTAACTGGGCTAGAGGTCAGTCTATCTTGTTTATTCTCTCAAAAAAAACAACTTTTGGATTCATTGATTTTTTTTTTTTTGTATTGTTTTCTTTGTTTCTATTTCACTGATTTCTGCTCTGATTTTTGTTATTTATTCCTGTCTGCTGCATTTAGGGTTCATTTGTTGTTGTCTCTCAAGTGTTTTTAGCTGCAGTGTTAGATCATTCACTTGTGCTCTTTTGGTTTTATTGATATAGGCACTCAGGGCTATAAACTTCCCTCTTAGGAAGGACTGCTTTTAAAGTATCCCATAGGTTTTGTTGTGTTGTATTATCATTGTCATTCAATTCCAGGAATGCTTTTATTTCTTTCTTTATATCTTCCTTGACCCATTCATTATTCAGGAGAGTGCTGTTTAGTCTCCATGTGTTCTTGTAGGTTGTAGGGCTTATCCTGTTGTTGATATTGAGCTTTATTGCACTGTGGTCTGATAGAATGCATGAAATTATTTCAATCTTTTTGTATTTGTTGATTTTTTTTTCTGTGTCCCAGTATGTGGTCAGTTTTGGAAAATGTTCCGTGGGGTGCTGAGTAGAAAGTGTATTCTCTGGAATTTGGGTGGAATATTCAGTAGATGTCTGTGAGGTCTATTTGGTGTTATCATATAAGTCAGCTCAGATGTTTCTCTGTTTATTCTTTGTCCTGTTGATCTGTCCAAAGGACTTACTGGGGTATTGAAGTCCCCTACTATTAGTGTGCTGGGGTTAATCTGTGCCTTGAGGTCCTGAAGAATTGTCTTTATAAAGTTTGGTGCATGAGAGTTTGGTGCATAGATATTCATATTTGTGAAGTCTTCATGGTCAATTGTTCCATTGGTAAAGATGTAATGGCCCTCTTTGTCTCTTTTGATTTCTTTTACTTTGAAGTCTATTTTGTCTGATATTAAAATAGCAACACTTGCTTTCTTTTTGGTACCATTTGCTGGGAATATTTTTTTCCATCCCTTCATCTTAAGTTGGTGCCTATCCTTGAGATTGAGATGGGTTTTTCGTAGACAGCGTATAGATGGGTTTCCTTATCCAATCTCCCAGTCTATGTCTTTTGATTGGGGAGTTTAGTCCATTAATATTTAAGGTTATAATTGAAAGATGCATGTTGCTTCCTTTCACCTTATTATCCATTTGCAGTTTTAGTCTCGGTTTCTACTTCTGCAGTTATGTTTTTATTAATTTCTCTTTCTAGGTGCTTGGGGATAGTTGCTCCTCTCTTCTGTCCTTTGAATTGCTTCAAGTATTTTCTGAAGAGTTGGTTTTCTGGAATGTATTCTGTCATCTTGTTTATGTCATGGAAAATTTTTCTCTCTCCTTCAATTATAATCAACATTTTTGGTGGGTATAGTAACCTGGGTTGGCATCTATAGTCCTTTAACACTGGGAATGATTTGCTCCATATTCTTCTTGCTTTCATGGTTTGTGCTGAGAAGTCAGTTGTAATTCTGATGGGTTTCCCCTTATATGTAACTTGTTGTTTTTCTCTTGTGACTTTCAGAATTTTGTCTGTGTTTTGGGAATCTAGCTTTTTAACTATAGTATGGTGTGGAGAGTTTCTTTTCTGATCTTGTCTGTTTGGAGTTCCATGTGCTTCTTGTATTTGTATGGACTTGTCTTTTTTTAGTTTGGGGAAATTTTCACCTACTATTCTGTTGAAGATCTGATCAATAGTATTCTCTTGGGATTCTTCTCCCTCCTCTATTCCTATAATGCAGAGGTTTGATCTTTTCATAGTGTCCCATATTTCCTGGTTGTTCCACTTTTGTGTATTTTTAAATTTTTCATAATCTTTACTTGAGCTTTTTAGTTGTTCTGTGTTATCTTCCAGGTCTGATATTCTTTGTTCTTCTTCCTCCTTTCTATTTCTGGGGCTTTTTCCATTCCTTTCCTCTTGATTAGATGAGTGTTTGATTTCCTTTTTCATTTCCTCTTCTGATTTCTTTAGTATTTCCACTTCCTTTTGGAGCTTCTCAATCTCTTCTTGGTGCTCCTTACTTTGCTAATTGGTTTCCTTTTTTAGTGTTTCCACTTCCTTCCGGAGTTTGTCATTTTCTCCCTCTAGTTTTTTCTGGAGTTTGTCATTCTCTCTTTAGTTCTTTCCGATGTTTGTCAATGTCTCCCTCTAGGTCCTTTTTGAGTTTTTCATTCACTCTCCTTAGTTCTCTGACTTGTTTATATTCCTTAATTTCTCTGAATAGGTCTGCAGTTGTTCCTCTAAGATCTGTTTCTTGAGTCGCCCCCCAGGGGGATCCCAGTGTAGCAATCTCCTACAGGGTTTGTAGAGCTTGGTGTGGCATTATCCTGCACCTTTCCCCTGTTTTCCCTTCATTGTGTTCCTGGCATGTGGGTTTTCCTTTTTTTGCCTGTATTCCAATGCAAATCACAAATGTCTTTTCACTGTATTGAAGGCTTGCTTTGCTTGTCTCCTTCAGATGCCTTTTTTTCCCCCTCCTTATTTATGGAGTGTTAACTTGTCTAGGTTTCAGGCTTTCAATTTTCTTTATATATTGGAAATCTAATTCACTCTTCCCTTTCTGTTATGAAGGTTCTCCAAAAAATCCACCTGAACAATTCCAGTCTCAGCAATTCCAGTTGGGGATGGGGGTGGGTGGGAAGAGATGCCTGACTTAGCCCACACCCCAGTAGTCTGTGTTTCAGGTGGTCCTGGGAAGTCCCTGATCTAAGCACTGCATGCTCAAGTCTCACAATGGCAACAGGCCCACTTTTAATACCAGCTACAAGGGCAACTCTGCCCCGATGGCCTCACCGGACAATTATTTACCAGGACCACCTTTAATCCCAGCTAGCAGGGTGATTCCACCCCACCAGACATGCAAGACAAAGATTTAGCTATCCAACAAACCAACTAATCAGTTACCCGACAACCCAGGAGTAGATCTCTCCTAAAATCTGCCCGGCTCCTACCTGTGCTTCAGGTGTCCTGGGAATTCCCCATCTAAGCACTGCACACTCCTGTGATTCTTAATATTCTGACTTTTAAGGTATTTGTTTGCCAATGTCTCATCATGACCTTTTTAAAAAGTAGTTAATAAAAGTTTTGTTTTAAAATAGCTTAAGAATTAAGAGATTAATGAAACTACTGTCTTTATTTTATGAAGAGTGCTGCTGGCTCTAATGTTACACAGCAGTAAATAATGTCCTTTGCATAACCCAGGCAGAAGCCAAACATAAGTCTCCTTCATTTTAATATAAAACACACCCACTCCCAGGAGATCAAGTCTGCCTACCTTCAATTTTATAATCCATAGAAAAATTATAGGTAAAAATGTTTTTTGTTGTAATCAATACTAGTTGATTCTAGAAAGTGAGCTAATTTATAATGGAAAACTTAAAATGTATCAGGAATTAGTTTCAAAATCATTAGCTAATATTTATATGCATGAAGGGACTTAAGGTTAGTTATCTTTAGGTATTAGGATTTTACATGCAGGAATGCGTGGTCTTACTATAATTTGGTATCTCAGTTACTATGTAAATCTGAATTTGGAAGATCAATGTTACTGATTATTTTTGAAAGCTTCACTCTGCCATATAGCTGACTGCTTAATCCATTAAGTCAGAACTCTCAAGTTTAATTCTGATGGGATGAGTCCGTTTAAATGGATTGTGTCCCTCTGTGCCATCTTATTCAGAGGGTAGTAGATGCATTGTGAGCTGTTCTTAGTGGCCCAGCAGCATTATTCATGCTTTGATTCTTCTGATATACTAGAGCCAGAGAAGTCTGAAGGAAAAAGATGGGTGGTACTACCCAGGTGCTCCCAGGTGACATTCCCCAGAGGCCGAGCTTTGGTGGCATCAGCAGTAGACCTCTATTCTTTAGGTCAGTGATGAGTTGCTGCTTCTTGGCTGTGTTAATTAGTAAATCTATAGCAAAAGAGGCACCTTTGACCCAGTAATTGTTTACCCTTTCAGAAACTGAAACATATCTCCTTCTTTATCATGGTTTCATGTTTTTTCCTTCATCCCTTTTTTAAAATTTTTTATTTTTGTATGTGTATGAATGTACTGTAGGTACATGTGTAGGTTTGTGCACCCATGTCGTGCAATGCCACGGAGGTCAGAAGAGGGTCTTGGATTCCCCTGGAACTGGAGTTCTCCTGGAATTGGAGTTACAGACAGTTCTTAGCCGCCATGTGGGTGCTGGGGATGGAACCCGGGTCCTCTGCAAGAGCAGTCGGTGCTCTTAACTGCTAGGCTGTCTCTCCAGCCCCATCATCCCTTTTTTTCTCTAGTGATCAGTGATCATCTCTGACATTCAGATGTTTCTCTTCCATCTCCATCATGGGCACTCATGGGTTTCCCAGTGCCCCTGTGTTAGCTCACCATCACTCTGTCATGAGTTTGAAGTGGTCTGTGGGGCATATAGGAGCCACAGCTCCTCAGTAGGCTATGACTACAACAGTTCATTTTCCAGGCTTCCTTCCAAAGCCTTCATGTTTTTAATTTTTCTAGTTTCTTTTATTGTTGTGACTCTGACCAAAATCAAAGTATAGGTTTACAACATTTTTTTGACTCGTGCATTGAGGTCACATTCCATCCATCAAAGGAGGGAATTCAGGACAGGAACCAAGGCCATAATGTGAAGGCAGGAGCCATGGAGACTCCCAGGCTCAGGTTCAGCTAGCTTGCTTACACAGCCCAGAACTGCCTGGCTAGGCATGGTGCCTCTTACACTGCGCTAGTCCCTCGTTGATCAATTAATATTCAAGACCATACCCTATAGACATGCCCACAGGCCGATCTGATCTAGGAGGAGATTCCTCAATCAAGGCTTCCCTCTCTGTCGACTCTGGGCTATGTCAAGTTGACAATGAAAGATAGCCAGGGACCTAATTAACACAAGTATGAGCCCTGTGGGTGTGATGCTATCCTGGATATCTGCCTTTAAGTGGAATTCCAAACACTAGAACATTGGCAATCATATCTTTGACTTTTTAGTCAGAATCATTTTTATTACCAATAATTGCTCTTATTTTGCCATTCAGCAAGGGAATATTGAGGGCAGAGAGATTATAGTTCGAATTTACTATTGAGTCTTTGTCTTGGGGGGGAATAGCACTGTAGATGTTCATCAGATTGAACCAATGTGCCCCTATGTATACCATGGGAAGATCGTGGTGGGCAGTTGGTTTCAAATGGCTAGCAGTGTATGAACAGCGAATTCACCCTCTAGTAGTCTGCATTGTAGTGGCTGAACCCTTAATAGAGGCTGAGGGGCACAGAATATGGGGCCTTAGTATGACCACACAACAAGGGACATGGGAGGACAAAAAAAGGAGTGTAACTTTGAAAGAGCTTCCACAGGCCCAGAGAATGTGCAGTTTGAAAAAGATTCATTATTATGGGAGAATGTGAAACATGATCTGAAATCAATAAACCATAATGGCCAGGATTTGGGGACAAGGGGAGGCCCCAGCAAAAATACAACTGAAGAGAAAAGAAATGCATTGAAATGGAAAGCTATAATGAGAAACAGACAAAGGAGATAAACTATGTAAAGTTGTCATCATGGACAGTTCCTGTCCAAAGGACCTGTGAAATGAGGTCTGCATGGCATTTCCCACCTGGACTCTTCTCTGATGAGCCCATCCTGTGATAGTAAGGGGTTGCCTGTGTTGCTAATTATGTCCTATGCTTGCACATCCTAGCAGGTAACATACTGTCCAGAGACTTCATTTGGTGACTGTCCACACCATTGCTGTTAGCAAAGCTAGCTAATATCTACCTTCTCTGTTGAAGCCGGAGACTCACTAGAGCTGACTCATGCGTAAGAGGCTAGAAGTTCGTAAGGTCTTGACCTAGCACCTTAGGCAACATTGTAAAGATCTCAAAAATGAGTGCTCATAAATGAGATTTAAAGAAAGCAGAAACCAAGTTTTCCTCTAGCATATATTCTAGATGAACTTTTTTAGCACCCTTAGAGAATCAGCTACGTGTGCCTAATGACTGAATTGAATGCCAGATAAGAGGTAGCATAAGCCCTCAGTATTTCCTTCAGAGCCTTTCCAGTTTAGGGTCCTGTATCATAGCTTTGCAGCTAGATATAGTTGGAGTTGATCCCAAGATCCTCCATTACTACCAAGTTATGAGCCCATTAAAGACTCTGCCTTCTTATGTACAAGTGATGAAGACAACAAATGAAGCTTCTGTGATCAGTGGGAGACTCAAAAGCACTGGACGTGAGGCCTGTGTGAACAGTAAGAGTGGCGCTGTCACTGCCATTGTGATTTCTGTGGCTGCAGAACCTCTTTCGCTCATCGTCCCCTTATTAGGGAGGATGATCTTGCTCGCTGTTGAGCTTCAGTCACTGCCATCTTGAGCTGCAGGTCATTCTGACCTATCACGAACACTCTTCTGAGCATTCCATGGTCCTCACTGCCCATGATCTCTTTGGCAGTGAGCAAATGCATTGCTGATTTCTGCCAGGCGGTTTTGTTTGAGACCTGTACACCAAGTGCTTAGTAAGAATTACTAAATATTGGTAAGTACTTAGCCTTAGAGAGAAAGCTCTTAATACATCAGAAGCACTGTGCTCTTGTCCGTATGAAATAGGCACAGGTTCCTTCCAGGTGAGGCACGAGCATTTGTTCTTCTCTCTCTCGTTCTTTCTCTCTCTCTCTCTCTCTCTCTCTCTCTCTCTCTCTCTCACACACACACACACAGGCACGCACGTGTGCGCACACACGTACACACTCTACGCACACACTGGTTTGTGTTTTCTCCATTGCTGTTCTTTTTGGCCGACTGTCACTGCTGACCCATGCCCTTCCCTCCTGGCTTCTCTGCTTCCTCTTCCTCTGTTCCTTTTCTCCTTCCTTCCTGCCTTGGAATGACTAGGCTGGACTTCAAACAAGAATTCTTCTCTTACTTCCATTTGGCTTTTGACCCATCACACTAGGCTCTAGTAATTTGTAGGTGCCCTTCTACTCTGTAGTTCCCTGAGAAATGCAGATTGCTAACCTGAGTATGGAGACACACCTGTAATCCCAACATTCACTTGGGAGGCTGAGCAGAAGGAAGACAAGTATGAGGCCAGAGTGGAGTACATAGTGAGACCCCATCTAAAAAGGAAAAGGAAAGAAAATGAATTATCAGAAAAGTTTTATAGTGTAAAGATTTATTTCATTTCAAAATCTTTAAAATCAATGGGCGTTTTGGTTTGCTTTGGCGTCCTGTCTTCTCCATTACCCTTTGTTCCTTTTGCAACAGTAGATCCAGTATCAGGAGTGCCTGCATCCCAAGGCTCAGTGCTACCCTGCTGGGGAAAGGTTCTTTCACCATTTTCTTCCCTGATGCTGAACACTTGCTCTTCAGTCTGATCATCTCACCATCAGATCATTTCCTACCAGAAGCTGCTGGGTCCCTCCTGCCTAATCTGTCCTATCTCAGGGCCTGCAGAAGGATGTTGGTCCTTCTGGCTTGGTTGACTTATTCTTTTCTCCTGGTCATCCTCTTTTATGGAATCAGTCATTCTATCTTCCACCTAGTAAAAATATGCCAAATCTTCAGATCTTGCAGTACAATGGCTTCCCAGGTAAATAGTTCTGTTTGCCCTGAAACTTTTCTTTGGGCATAGCTGTCTGTTATTCATGTCACTCTCATCATTTACATTAAATAGAGTATTTTAAAACAAATAAGATTTATTTGTGAAAATTTAATACCTTTTATATCAAATTCCCTGTGACTTACTGAGAAACTGAATTTATACTGTGGGGTTGGAGAAAATGTTTATAATGCAGTAATGAATAGTCCCTCTTCATTTTTTTCCCTCTAATTATTTGCTGTTTTTGAAGCTGAAGTGGAATTTGGTGGCGTTTCACAAAAATTAAATAATCTAAAAAAAAGAATTAGAGTTTTTTTCTAAAAAGAAATGTTGAAACACATTTTCGCAATTTATTCTTTCAATCTGTCCAAAAGAGAATCAAATATATATTATAGGTTATTCTTGCTGGCAGGTTGAAGGAGTTAGTCATGTGGAATGCCCCAGCCATATTATTGGAAAATAAATAAGATGTATTATGCTGGATTATCTCCCCTTTGTCAAACCTAACATTAGGTTAAGATGGATATTCTACCTACAGTATTATGTTATGTAAATATTTCTGTAGTTTTTTTCTTTAGAAGATATTAAATCATTTGAATAATATTGTTCCAGCTCCCATATAAATGGGAAAAGGGCTTTCTGTTCCTAGTGATATGAACACATAGTCCCTGAGTTGCCACATTACCTTTAAAATGGCATATTCTGGGTTGGTAAGATGGTTCAGTGGGTAAAGGTGCTTGCCACCGAGCTGACAACTTGAGTTCAATCCCTGAAACCCACATGGCGGAGGTAGAAAACTAGTTCATACAAGTTGTCATGTGATCTCCACATGTAGTCCGTGGCATGTACACATCTACACACATACACATTCCCAAGCATAGATACATGCATACACACACATGTAATAAAAACTCACATGTTCAAGTTAAACTTGCTTAAAAAGGTTAAAAATCAGTTTCATGTAGTAATAGGTGTTAGAACTGAATTCAGCTATTCTTTTCTATCATTATAAAACTTAACCTGTTTAT
>VZQC01012409.1:209225-263371 GCA_009823505.1 Rhizomys pruinosus | reverse complement strand
CTCTATTCTTTCAGTTGCTCAGGACCAAAACCTAACATTCATCCCCCTTCACATCTATTCTCTCTTCCATCCTGGCGGCAAACCCCATTGGCAATGCCTAAAAACACTGATCCAAAATCAGGTCACTTCCCACCCTTCCTGCTGCTGTGGCCCTGGTTCTGTCACCATCTGCTCAAACCTAGAGCCGGGGCTACTGCAGCAATGTCCCAACTGATTGTCCAAGAATTTGTTCTTTTTTTCTTTGCTTTTTGGAGACAGGTTCTCACTATGGAGCTCAGACTGGCTTGGGACCCACATTTCTCCTGCCTTAGCCTCAGAATACTGGGATTGCAGGCAGGCACCATCATACAGGCATGAGAATCTCTCTGTCTCTCTGTCTCACTGTCTCCCTCTCCCCCTCCCTCTCTCCCTGCCTCCCTCCCTTCCTCCCTCCCTCTCTCTCTCCCTCTACCCTTCCCTCCCTCCTTCCATCCTTTCTTTTCTTTCTTTCTCTGTCTCTCTCTTCCTTCCTTCCTTCCTTCCTTCCTTCCTTCCTTCCTTCCTTCCTTCCTTTTGTTCTTCTTCTTCTTCTTCTTTTCTTTGAGGAGTGGGGAGTGAACCCAGGGACTTGTTGATGCTAGGCAGGAGCTCTAGCACTGAACTACACCTCCAGTTCCTTTTTCAATTTTATTTAAGATGGCGTTTCTCTAAGTTCTCCAAGCTGACTTCAAACTCGTCTGCAGCCTAGGCAGGCTCTGAACCTGCAATCCTCTTGCCTCATTGTTTCTAGTCGATGGTATTACAGGTCTGCCTAATGAAGCCTAGCAGAGCTTGTTTTGAAGCAGGCAGCTAAGTGCTCCTCTTACACCAGGAGTCATGCCACATGACTGTGCTCCTTACTGCTTTTTAATGGATGAAGCCATTGCTGTGGTCCACATGATCCCACCTGTACTACCACTGTGACATCATTTTCTACCGTTCTCTCTGAGCCCCCACAACAGGTCAGGCACGCAGACATCTATGAGTCTTTGCCCTGGTTCTTCTCTCTGTTGCCTCCCTGTATGGCTTGACTCCAAAGTTACCTTCTAGTGACACCTTCCTTGCCCTATTATAAAACTGTGGCCCTGCTGTACTCTCCAGTACTCCCTGCCCCCTCTGGCTTGGTTTATTGCTGTCCATAGTATTTTACAAATGTGCTATATATTTTACTCCCCATTAGAATTGCAGGTTCCACAAAGACAAGTGATTGGAACATTTGGTTCAACACCGAAGCTTCATATCTTAGAGAGGGCCTGAAACAAGGTGCTCACAGCAACTTGAATGCAGAAAATTAATTGATCTCCTTGGATGTTACTCTATGCTCTTAACAACCACTAGATTTTTCTTTTGCCCCCTTGCTCCCTCCTCTTTCTTTTCTTCCTTTCATCTTTTTTCTCTATTTCTCTCCCTTCCTCCCTCCTTTCTTTCATAAATAAATAATGGCGACTATACCTTCAACTTCTGTAATGCCGTACAGGTTTTAATACATTTTCCACACACAATCTTATATGATCTTGGCAGCAAACCTCTGATGCCCAGTGAGCAAGTCTTCCCCTTCCTCCTATGATTGAGGGGTCAGCCTGAGGTAAAAGAAAATGAAGCAGGTGTTCTGGATGGACCCCAGTGGACTCTCTGGGCTCAAGTACTCAAGTGCTTAGCTGCAGCTGAGCTCGGTGGCTTCCGGTCCAAGCAGCTGGTAGATTTCTACCCGCAGTGCTGCCTGGGTATTCTCAGCAAAGCACTTGGGAGTGCAGGAGACTTCATAGCCTTGAGACAACCCTGAACTATAGAAAAGGGCCTATTGGTGGCTGCAATGCTTTAGTCCCTCTGAAATTCTTTTCTTATATACATTTAGTATGTATGTGAATGTATGTATATGTGTGTGTGCATGTATGTGTGTGTGTGGACATGCATGTATGCATGTGCTATGGCACATGTGTGAAGGTCAGAGGACAACTTTTAGGAATCGATTCTCTCCTTTCATCATGTAGGTCCTGGGAATCTGAGTTATCAGGCTTGGTGGCAAGAGCCTTAACCCACGGAGCCATCTTTCAATCCCCCCATCTTATATTTGAAGGGACTAACCCTTAATGTGATGGAATTTGGAGGTTGAGCCTTTGGGAGATGATTATAGCTCATTGTAAGATGGGATTAGTGTCAGAAGATGAAGAAGAAAGAAGAGAAGTTTGAACCCAGTTCTGATGTGTGGGCCACACAAGATCTCTGGGAGTCTTCCTGGGGTGCCAGCCCCTTGGTTACCCACCACTGCAATCTCTGTTGTTGGCTTTCCTTCAGTTTCCACCTCCCTTCCATGAGTCCTTGCCATGCCTCATGGAGCACCTCTCATGTAGTCAAACCACCAGGCCTGATTCCTTTCTCAAGTTAACTTCCAGGAGCCCCTAAACTGGATGCCAGGATTTTCTGGAGATAAAGAGAGACCCCCTGTGACCCTGGACAGAGTTGCTAGATTTTATATACAAACACAAGCTGTCCACTGACATTTGCATTTTAGATAAATGAACACATGTTTTTAGTATATGATCTATCAGTATTGGGGGAATACCTATACTAAAAAGATGGTTTATGTGCAAGTCACATTTTTCTGGCAACCTGAACCAGGGTTGTAAACAAGAGTGAACTAATTAGGAAACTGGAAATGATTATCGAGGCCTGGATTCTGTATGACTCTGGACAGGATAAGACAGATTTGTGGCCCTTTAACCTTTAACATACCTAATCTGGGAATGGTTTGCATCCTGACTCCCACCCCCTTGAGCATGCTTTATAGCCTGACTGTGCTCCAGGAGGTGGAAGATAAACAAGACCCAAGATGGATAAGGGGATGGTACAGATTTCAGAGTCTGTCCCCAGATGTGGAAAGCCTATGGGCCACGCAATTTCCCAGGTGGCATTGGTGACATCAGTGTGGCTGCTGGTGAGAGCCCTAGGCTTGGGACCTGCATGCCTCGCTCGTTTTTTCTGCTGCCATTTACATGACAAGGGAGACACTGTGCTTCAGAGAGAGGCCCAGAAGGCCTCACTCTTGTCACTTCCCAGAAGACCAGGGGCATTGCTGGCTAAGGCCTGGTGGTGGATAAGTATGGTATTCCAGGGCAGATCCACGACTGTGTGGGTGCTGTGTGCCGCATCTGTGCCTTGACTTGCTCCAATTAGAGCACTGAACATACTAACTCTATGAAGTAGGTAGAACCTCATTTTCCAGATGAGGAAACTGAGGCTTGCTTCAGAAGTGGGACATCCAGCATTCAGATGAAGGTAGTGTGGTATGCGAGTTGCTGTGCTGTTATTGGAACAAACTCAGAATTCTTCTCAGGGGCTGGTGGGGTAGTTCAGTGGTAGGGTGTTTACCTAGCATGTATGAGGCCATTGGCTCCTAGTGTCAGGAAAAAAATTCTCAGGACCATTAAATACCATCAATTATAAAGCACAGATTTATAATATACAAAGCAGCAGCTGGAGTCTGGGGGGGGCACATATTCTCGCTATTGTTATTTTAGCATTATTATCCCACTCTTCCTCTATGGCCTAAATGAAATTGTCCGGGAAGCATTACTGTGGAGAGGTCAGGTTAGTTTGTAGTCAACCACAACCAACCTCTCCCCCAGTTGCCCTATAGACTCTTCAGTTCCCTTTCTCTTTGTTGGGACAGTAGTCATTTCTATCTCTAACTTGCAGACCCTGAGTTTATTGCACAGTCAGAAAGCACTGACCTGGCATCTTGCAAAACAAGCTGTGGAAGGAAGTAGTAAATAAAGAGCTCCAGAAGGTCTGGGTTCCAGTAGCTCAAGGTCCCCAAGTCCCTGGGCTCTAGAAGCTCCAGGTTCTAGAAGCCCTGGGCTCTGGAAGCTCTAGGCAGAAGCAAACCTACCAGCTGTAGTAGAGCTATTTGGTGTCTTATCAGAGCTTTCAGTGAGGCTGGGGTGGCTTTGCTTGTCTTTAAACAGTGCCTGGGCAGTTTGAGGAGAGCTGAATTGGGATGCCAGGCAGGATAGAGAAAGTACCATCTACCCAATACGACTTCCCCATTTACAAAAAATAAAAAAGCCAGGGTGAAGTCCTGACTTGTCTGGAGCCCCCTACCACTTCTTGCTCTTGTTTCAAGTCTTAATGAGGGGTGGGTAAGGAGCAGGGTAGCCTGTGTCCCTCAGCAGCCAATGCCACTGGAATCCTGTTCTGTCTTCCCAGCATGTTGAGCAGGCTCCTAACTGCCAGTGTGTGGATTTATTTGACAATTTTCTGGAAATGCTGTCAATGTATAGGGAAGAGTCACATACTCAAGCAATAACTAGTATATAAGTTGAGCTATAAATGACTGGGCTCTGTGGGTGGGATAACTTGGAAGTGTGTGTTCTACACTGGTACTACTCAAACCATGGCCCTGAGCTTACTAGAAACCATTGAATATTGGTGATTTGTACGTTTTAAGATTAGTACACAGGGAAAAGTCAACATGTGGGAGCTTGCTGGCAATTTGACATTCCTGTGACATCTTAATTATATTTTTGCAAACGGATCCATTTACAGTGGCTTGACATCATTGGCCAATCAGATTCTTCACCTTGATACACTGAGAAGCACTTTCCTCAATGATTTCTAGCCTCCACACTGAGAAGCAGCTTCAGTTGTGCATGGTGCGAGCTGGCTCGATGGCACCCTTGGATTGGCTGCCTTCCTGTCCTACTCTCACTTTCCCACTCACTCCGCTGCTGATGTTTTCCACATGTCTCAAATAAACTACCTATACTCATTTCTTTGTTTCTAATTGGCTTCTGGGACAACCCAAATTCAGACTCCCTCCCATGGATATAGCTGTCCACGGTGCCATCTGCTGCCTGGGGTATATCGCTGGTGGCTTCTGTACTTTGCCAACAGGAATTAAGAAGCCCATTAAACACAGAGTCACCTTCCCACCTCTGGATGAATTTCTTGCTGCTCCCATGGCCTAAGGTCAGGAAGTCACTGCCCTCAATGGCCTTGGCTTCCTCAGAGTCATAAGAACTGGCCAGGACTGATGAAAGACTCATTTGGGGGCAATTGGTAGCCAAGACTTGCCAATATTGGGCCAAATATTAAACACCCCCCTGTGCCGTGCCTTCAAGAATGGCTCCTACTGGGGTGGTGCAGAGTCAAGGGAATGGTCCAAAGGATTCCTTTATAAAGCACTCAAGCCATCCAGGCCAGCTCCTTCTTTCTCTGAC
The DNA here is from genome assembly GCA_009823505.1 of Rhizomys pruinosus. Classification (NCBI taxonomy): domain Eukaryota; kingdom Metazoa; phylum Chordata; class Mammalia; order Rodentia; family Spalacidae; genus Rhizomys; species Rhizomys pruinosus. Next base: position 258,134 of record VZQC01012409.1, on the reverse strand, counting down.
GGTACTTTTTTATGCACATGGAATGTTTTTGTTCAGATTCAAACTGCTCGTGTGTGCTCCTTTTTTTTTTTTTTTTTTTTTTTTTTTTGTTTGGGGTTTTTTTTGGCCTTTTTGAGACAGGGTCTCCCTGTAGTCCCAGCTGTCCTGGAACTCACTATTGTAGACCAGGCTGGCCTTGAACTCACAAAGATCCACCTGCCTCTGCCACCCAAGTGCTAGGGTTAAAGGTGTGTGCCACCACGCCCGGCCGTGCGTGCTCCTTTATGCCTGGAATCATTTCCACGTGGTTCCTGGTTTCCCATGGCTCGTGTGCTATCATCCTCTCTTGGTAGAGCTCACACTCTTGCTCCTTCGCTCACCAGCTCTTTCCAGCTTGATCCTCCTTGCTTATGGATTTTCCTAACTGCCTGTTTAGCCTGAAGGAGGCCCTACTGCCCATAAAAGCCCTGTGGCTTTAAATCACTTCTCTCTGCCTCCCTCTCTCTCTTTCACTCATCAGTCCCCAAGACTCCCAGAGTGCACGATTAAGACCATCTTGAAATCCAATTTTTCCTTCTCCAATTTCTCCATCTAGTGATGCATTTACCTTGGGCAAAAACCTAGAAAAGGGTGCTTTGGAGGCAGGTTTGACATCCCAGTTGCTGGCCAGGCCTCTATTTCTGGTGCCTGCCCTACTCAAGGGGCTTTGGTGGTGAGGGAGAAGGATTCTTTCATTTTTTTCCTCCATTTGCCAAACGTATGCTTCTGCCTAGGCCTGGGGTGGAGGACACAGCAAGTTGGTTACATACCTGTGTAAGTAGAGGTCAGTGAAGACCTGGAGCTGTTACACAAGGACTTTGTACTAGTAGACCGCTGCCATTGTGATGAATACTGACAGAAACAAGTTAAAAGGAGGGAAAGTTTATCCTGGTTCATGGTGTCTAAGGTTTTAGCCCAAGGTTGTCTGGTTCTCTTGCCTTAGGCTTGAGGTGAGGCAGAGCATCCTGGAGACTGGAGCATGTGGCAGAGGCTGTTTAATTCTGGTGTCCAAGAAAACAGAGAGAGTTGGAGGGAGGGAGAGAGAGAGGAAAAAGGAAAGGGAGAGAAGAGCAGGGATAAGATAGCCTTCAAGGACATTCCCTCAGTGACCTACATCCTCTAGCTAAGCCCCACCTCCTAAGGTTTCTAGTACCTACTAAAATAGTGCCACCAGTTGGGGACCAAGCTGTCCATTCATGAGCTTTTCTGAAGGGCACGCCATATCCAAACCATGACAAAGCCTGCACCACCACGTGGAAAGGACACCCAGGCCCCGTGGTCTTCCTCCTGTAGGTTTCTGTCTGGCAGTCCCAGACTTCACCTGACCTAGGTGTTAGACATGTGACTGATGAGTCTAGATTCAAACCCTATGCTGCAAGTCATAACTAGACTTTGAATGTAGAGATGAGACATCAAACCTCGTGGAGAGGAGACCACCTGTCGTTGGTGTGCCCTGTCTCAATTCTTGACCCATAGAATCCTGGAGCATAAAAAAATTATGGCTTAAAGCTCCTAAATATTGGGGCTAATTTGTTACTATTCCATGCTGTAGGCTCCAATGGGAGGGCAACATATGCAACATTATTGCAGAGTGTACAATGAGATGTGTAGAAGATGCCGGGACTTGTGTGTTGTCTTTTCCACCTCTATTCAATAGCTGTTTGGGCGTAGGCAGATTACTCACATTCTCTGAACTATTTTTGGTCACGCTATGTAACAGTGCTGGGTATAGGTACTAAAGACAGGCTGTAGGTCTGGACTGTGGGATAGTATCCTTGAGATCCTTATGAAACATTTTATGGCCTACCAGTTCCTGACTTCACAGGGTCTTATGACTGTACTTTTGAGGTACTCCTATTCTGATGTCATGTTTAACTGGCAACCTGGAAGACATTCATTACTTTGAGACTCTTACCTGGAAAGACCACTGTGGGAGTTTGAATGACAAATGTCCCCCACGGGTTCCAAATATTTGAACATTTGGTCAGTGGTGGTGTTGTGGCCATGCTGGAGGAAGCACGTCACTAAGGGGGAACTGTGAGCCCTCATAAGCTTCATTCCCAATACTAATTGGTCTCTCTCTGCTTCCTGGGTCTGTTTGAGGATGTGAGAGCCCAGCTTTCTGTTCCAGTCACCTCTGCTGCCATTTCTCCCACTCTGATGAACTCTTATCCCTCTGGAACCATAAGCCAAATAAACTCTTCCTTCTATAAGTTATCTTGCTCACGGCGTTTTATTACAGCAACAGAAAAGTAACTAATACAACCATGGATGGCAAATAATTTTGCTATCTTATCCCAATGAGTCCTGGCTCATTTTTTCTAAATTCTTCTTGGAAATGGAATCATTTTTCTTTGTCTCTTCTTGAGTCCCCTGTACTTAATTGTTATTCATCTGTTGTTTAAATTGTCAGTGATTTTGATGGTAGAGATAAGGCAGAAAGGGAATAATATGCTCAATTTGACTCTATCAATATGTATAAAATGGTGTTACACAGGTGCATTGTTTGGAATTGGTTTGACTGTGTTCTCCAAAGGTTAGTGTGTTGAAGGCTGGATAAGAGACGTGTAACCTTTAAAGAGGTGGGGCATGGTGGGAGATAATTGGGTCATCAGAGATGGATGGGATTAATGCAGTTTTCTCAGGATACAGGTTACTTCTTATGAGAATGGGTTGCTATCAAAAGAGAAAATCTTGAGAGAGGAAAGATAAAGAATGCCTAGCTAGTGTAAACCCTGAGTGAATCATATTAGTTTGACAGTCTAATGACAAATTATACATACAGTATCTCTACAGGAGTCCATGTGCGTAGCTGAAGGCTATATAACAAGAAGCAGTGCCAGACAGGAGAAAACTTCCTTTGAGTTGTTGACTGGGGTAGTCCAAGAGACTCCCCAAAAGACACAGGCTCTTGCCACAGCCCTTGATTGCCTCCCAGAACTTGATGGTAAGACCTATTGGTCCAATATACACTAGCTTTAAGACAGAATATCCACATCAATTATTGGCACAGCATACAGCATGGTGCAGTAGTGGCACTTTTATCTTGGAGGCAATCAACAGCTTACTAATTGAACTTAAAGCCCACTCAATGGGAGAGAACTCATATGTGGTACTGTTAACATAGCCAAATACACATGGATGGAGAGATCATAGACCTTAGAGAAATCTCCAAGGCTGTCATATCCGTAAACTTCCTATTAAGTGAAAAATATCTATCCTTATATTTACAGACAAATATCCCAGTCACCACTTATCAAAGAAGCTTCTTTTGTACAAGACAGAGATTATTACAGAGTACCACAATTGGTCACATACAGACATTGTCTGTGAATTGCTGAAGCCTAAGCAGCACATCTACAATGCAACCTCAATACCTAAGGCTCATGCAACATAGAACAAGGGGCCCAAAGGACACTAATGAATCTCTCAACTCTCACTAATGAAGCTCCCTCATGCAACAGAGGGCCAGGAACACAAAAAGTCACAAATTGCCAAAGCACGGAGATTAGGAGTCTGCAGAGTGTGGGTCCTCACACAGGACTCCTATACTAAGCTTCATTCACCCAGGACTCAGAGATCATTATAGAAGAGGGGGTAGAAAGAGTGGAAGAGCCAGGGAGGTGATGCATGACCATATGGAAATACAATCCTACAAGCTCCTGGGACCCTGCTCACATGAACCTACAGAAGTGGTGTCAGCATGCACAAGACCCATGCAAACTCAACCAGACAAAAACCCAGCATGGAACCAGGGAAATGGGCAACAGAAATCAAGCTTAGCTGAAGAAATTTTGGCAGCTGATTACTGTTGGGTAAAGAAAAGCTGGACACTTAAAGTGAGGGACCCTGGATATGCTGACTAGAGTTCAGTGGATGAACTTGCATTGGGGAACATCTAGGAATGCTAATTTGGCACAACAGACCTTAACACAAAAGGCAGTATGTATGAATTCCACTGTGGGGGCTGTGGATGGTGCCAATGAAGAAGGGGGAGTAAAGTTGATTAAGACCAATTGAGATGTTCTGTATGAAATAGACAAAAATGTAATAATAAATTAAAAAAAGAGTTAAGTCTAGCCACTTGTGATGGTTAATTTCAATTGTCAACGTGACTGAATTTAGAATCACCTAAGAGCAAAACCTTTGGGCATGTTGATGAGGGTGTTTCCACAGAGGATTTAAGTGAGGTGAGAATATGGATGGTACCATTCTGTGGACTGGGGTTCCAGACTAAAGAAGAAAGGGAAAGTGAGCTGAGCATCAACACTCACGTTCCTCTGCTTCCTGACTGTGGATGCAGTGTGACCAGCGGCCTTATGCTCCTACCACCACCATGGTAGAGCAGCTCTTGTAGCCGTTCCTTCTCTACCATCATGGACTATGTCTGTGCAAATCGTGGTGAGGCCAAGCAAGCCCTTCCTTAAGTTGCATTTCTCAGGTAGTTTGTTAAAACGGTGAGAAAAGTCGCTAACACACCCCAGTCCCCTTGTCCTCCTGCATTACACTATGCACTCTCTTCCACATATGTTCCCACCATTGTGGATGTCCTCAGCAGAGATAAACTGGCGAGGCTGCCAACAGTGCGCTTTAACCTCCAGACTGTGAGCTAACTAAATTTCTTATTTATGAGGTACCTAACCTCCAATCTTTAATACTTTTTTGATTTATCTATTTTTATTTTGTGTGTATGAGTGTTTGGTTTGCATGTATGTAAATGTGCCACATACATGCAATGTCTGTGGAGATCAGAAGAAGGCATTAAATCCCCCAGAATTGGAGTTCAGGATGGTTGTTAGCTGCCTTGTGGGTACTGGGAACCAAACCTGGGTCTTCCGTAAGAGTAGCCAGTGCTCTTAACTTCTGAGCCATCTCTCCCACCCCATATCCTTAGGATAGAATACTATTTATTTATTTATTTATTTATTTATTTATTTATTTATTATTTGTGTGTGTGTGTGTGTGTGTGTACACATATGAGTGCATGGCATGACAGGCATGTGGAGGTCAGAGGGCATCTTTTGGGAGTCAGTTCACTCGTTTCACTTTGTTGAGGCAGGGTCTCTCTTGCTATTTCTGCCGTGCTTCATACTCCAGGCTAGATGGTTCTCCAGCTTCTGCAAAATTCTTCTGTCTCTGCCTCCCATCTCCTTTTAGGAGTGCTTGGATTCCAGATGCGTGCTGACACATCTGGCTTTTTAGCAGCGATTCCGAGGGTGGAACTCAGGCTTTCATGGCTAGTACCTTACCTGCTGAGTCATTGTCCTGGCTCAGCCTCAGCTCTGTCATAACAATGCAAGATGGACTAATAATAACCATAGCTTGTCTTTCTCAGTACCATTTTTGGTGCATGTTAAAAATCCGCATTCTTAGATCTCAGATCAAACCCACCAAGTGTTCAGGGGTTATTTGGGAGGAACCCACCTATTAGGGACTTCGGTATGCCCCTCAATGTGAAAAGCCTGCTCATACCTGGCCCTAAAAGCATTCATTTTTTCCACTTCGGTCCAGACTCTTATCCTAAGGCTAACATCCCCGCTTCTTTTGCATCATCTGTGGCTCTGGGTCTAGGTGGCAAATAGATTGTCCAGTCCAAGAAGGCCTTTAATAATGACCCTGCTTTAAGGTTCCAACCAAGGACACGGCAGAATGTAAATTTAAGTAACAGGAAGAAAGAGAGCAGAGCCAATCCTCCAGGAGCTTGGAGAAGCTCACTCATTTGGCTTCTTCCCCAAACACTTCCTTGGATATACCTGGGCTGTTTGCTGGGGAGATCCTGGGTGAGGGCTGCCAGGCACTGCAATAGGATTCTGGTTCAGAAAGGCCAGATCAGAGGCAGGTGGCTCTCAAGAGGACTCTGTGGAATAACATTGTCCCACATTGTCCCAAGTCTTCCTCACTGCTACCTTTTCAGGACTTTTCTGTCCTTTGTGAGTCATCCCTCCCATGCCCCTCCCCCAGGTCCTCCTAGCTAGGCAGAAAAAGGAGCCAATAAACAAATTCACACTCAGGTGTTGAGGAGTGATAACAGCTAATCCCTTCCAAGGGCAATTGCTCTGCTTGGGGGGAGGGTATGCTTGTGATTCCACTCAAAAGAAAGACCATCGCCTGGAAGAAGGCCACACTATGGCCCTGGAGCAGCAGCCATTTATGGGCAGGGTACCTGGGAACTCTTCGAATCAGTGGCTTCTTCAGCATGCTCCCCAGCAGACTTCTGAAAGCTTCTACTCATGGAAGCTCCAAGAAGAAAAGGAGGGTTTTGTTCCTGGATGTATTCTCAGAGGCTGTTAGGAAGTGGGCCCCATGTAGGCATCTGCTGCATGAATGCATGCATGCATGCAGGAATGAATGAATAAATGAATTCCCTCCTCAGAATCCTGATTCCAGTCTCAAGCAGAAGACCCGCTTAGCACCTCCCGCCTCCTCCTGGCCTGCCTGGGATTGAGCTGAAAAGTGATTTTTCATACACGTCACCCTCATTATAACATCATCCCTCAGAGCGCAGCTCTCTGACCACCCCGAAGACCTGTATTTAATGTGATGAAAGGTGATTTAATGGAGTTGAGGAGAGCAAAGCAGAAAGCGGATAACATTTCAGAAAAGCAGAGCTGGCTGTCCCTCCGAGGGGAAGGACAAAAGAAGGAAAGAAAAATGGTGGTGGGGTAGGAGGGGGGAGTCCAGCACCTCCCTCAGAGGAGCCTGGAGAAGGAAGATGGTTTGGTCAGCGGGGTAAGAAGGCCTCCCTCCCTGCCTGTCTGCTTCACTCTCTCCCTCCCTCTCGGCAACAGATAACTAACTTACCATTTATTTACCTTGGAGCTGATTATGTACAGGGTTGAGGCAGGCAGGGAGATTTTATTGACATTTGGTCTCCCTTCACACATTTTTGCGACAGCCAGACATCAGGGACTGAGCTTCAGGATATTAAAGGATTTGGAAAAGTTATCAAGGAGTGGGACATATTTATCAAAGCCACAGTGATATTAGAAAGCTGGGCTGCTGCTACACCTGGGCCTGTTACTTGATTAAAAAAATAATAATGATTCATCCTCTGGCTGGCTTTTGCACCTGGGTGAAGGCTGAACTGTGTGCAGGACCACCCTTGCCCAGGGATTTGCACAGAAAGACCCTCTTTGGGTCTGGCAGACAAGTGAGGGTGACAGATCACACCCATGCCTGGTATGTGTGCTTACACCCAACCATGTGGACCTGTGATGGAGTTGTGACTTCAGACATGGTGGGTTACTAGACCTTTTGGGTCCGAATAGTTTATATGAGAACCTTCAAATACTTGTGGATGGGGCTGGAGAGGTGGGTCAGTGGTTAAGAACACTTGCTGCTCTAGCAGAGGACACATGGTGGCTAACGATTGTCCTCAACTCCAGTTCCAAGGTATCTGATGCCCTTTTCTGCCCCTGTGGGTGTTGGTATGTACTAATGCACTTACACACAGGCAAAACACTCATACACATAAATTAAAAAATATATATATATATATTTAAAAAGCCTGTGGACATCGAACTATTTTCTAAAGAATTGTGTGTGTGTGTGTGTGTGTGTGTGTGTGTCTGTGTGTGTCTGTGTGTGTCTGTGTGTCTGTGTGTATGTTTGCATGTATAAATCATAGGACAACTTGGTGGAGTCACTTCTCTCCATCTATGTTTAACATGGGTCCTGGAGGTCAAACTCAAGTCATCACATTTGCACAGCTAGTCCTTTGGCCTACTGAACTACCTTGCCAGCCCTGAGCTGTTTGTTTATTTATTTTGACATAGTGTCTATAAAGCCCAGCCTGGACTCAAACTTGGAATCCTCCTGCCTCAGCTTCCCAAGTGCTGAGATTCCAAGTGTACATCATGACAGTCAGTTCCTGACCACCATGAAGTGCTGTTGAGTGACTGCAGGGCAGAGCCACAAGGGGCCTCATGAAGGTGGCATTTCTGGTGGTGAGCAATTATGTAATACAGAAGGCCTCCAGCTTGTAATGCCAGTGAGTATGAATATACCATGAGCCACCTCTATTTACCTTTCCCCCCAAATTTTCCACATGAATTATTCAGTGTATGACTGTTTTGATATGTCTGGTGCATGCCTTTTATCCTAGCCCTTGGGAGGCAGAGGCAGGCAGATCTTTGTGACTTCAAGGCCAGCCTGGTCTACAGAGTGAGTTCCAGGACAGCTGGGGCTACAGAGAGACCCTGTCTCGAAAAGACCAAAAAAAAATTTGCTGGATGAACTTAAAGCAGCAAGAGGAAGTGTCTGCATTGCAAAAACGATCCCAACCTGCATATTTATCTGGAAAGGGAAGTCTTGAACGCACTCTCTCAAGTGAAAATACCATCAATAGTAAGGAATGACCATGGTCACAGCATCCATGGGGTTAGTCTGGGGTTTGCCATCTGATTCCAATCTATCAGGCCTGGCTATAAATCACTTATATGTCTAGGTGATAAAAAGCAAATATAAATTTTCAAAAAATTTAACCTTGCATGTTATATAAAGATAATACATAATATTCTCAGGCATAAATATGTCTCAAGACAAACTCATTGTGTAACCCAGAATGCATAATGGAGCTCACTGAGATATATCTTTTTCCACCAGCAAGAAAAAGCCAAAAATTCCACAGTGGACTATGGTTTCTACACCTCTGAGATGGGAGTCTCAGTGCCTTTGTAGAAGGATATTGCAGTGGTTTGAATGAGAATGTCCCCAGTTGGCTACAAGTATTCAGACATTTTGTCCCCAGTTCATGGTGCTGTTTTGAGAGATGTGGCCATGCTGGAGGAAGTATGTCACTGGGGGGTGGACTTAGAGAGTTTAACAAGCCTTGCTTGTCTCCAGTGGCTCTCTCTGCTTCTTGTGCTCATTGGAAGATGTGAACCTTGGCTTTCTACTCCAGCTCCTGCCACCATGCCTCCCCACCAATGAACTCTAATTCCCAAGGAACCATCAATCATAAGGTCAAATAAACTCTTCCTTTTTTTTTTTTTTTTTTTTTTTTTTTTTTTTTTTTTTGTCTTTTTGAGACAGGGTCTCTATTTAGACCCAGCTGGCCTTGAGCTCACTCTGTAGACCAGCCTGGCCTTGAACTCACAGAGATCCACCTGCCTCTGCCTCCTGACTGCTGGGATTACAGGCGTGTACCACCATGCCTAGCTAAACTTTTCCTTTGTAAGTTCCCTTGTTCGTGGTGGTTTTATCAAAGCAACAGAGAAGTGACTAATATAGTTTTTGGTATTGGGCTTTAGGCTGTGAAGAACCTGACCATGTGGGTGTTTGGAGAAATGTGGGCTAGAAAAGCTGTTAACTGCTGTAAGCAGAGCTTAATGGGCCATTCTAGTAGAAGCCTAGAAGAAAGCAGTGCTGCTGAGAAAAATGTATTTCTAGAGGAAAATAAAGACTTAAACAACAACTGGGATATTTTGTCAAAGAGTCTGGCTAGAGTTTGCCCACAGCCCAAATGCTTGCCTGAGGCTAAGTTGAAAAACAATGGACTAATTTCTTTGGCAGAGGATATTTCAAGACAGCCTAACATAGAAATGGTGGCATGGCTATTAATGGTGAATGTTATACAGATCTACAGTGAAAAAGAGCAAATGTGGCAGAAAGAAATGCAGACTGTACAGTTTGAATTGGAAAAGTGCACTAGGAAGATTAATGTTGGAGCCAAGGCAGGTGAAGGAGAGGATCCCTTTGATAAGGAGATTAAAGTGATTAATGAGAGGCCTAGATATTTACAAGTAAACAATGGAAAGAGTAAGATTAAAGTGATTAAGGAGAGGCCTAGAGATTTATAAGTAAACAATAGAAACAGCACCTTCGGGGGCAAGACCACACCCAGCTAAGCCTCCAACTTTTGAAAGGAAAATACTGAAAGGGTTTTCTGCTCCAACAAGTCAAGGGCAGAGAAAAGTTGCCAATATGGTTGAAGTAGGGCAGAGTCCATCCTGAACTTGCAGCCAAACTCAGCAGTTTCATTCATGTGGTGCTGGCTTTAGAGGCATGAAGTTTGCAAGAGTGAAGGGATCGACAGTTCTTCCTCCAAGATTTCAGAGAGCTGCCGAGGTGAGGCAGAGTGCTCCAGGGGTGTTTCTGCATAAAGAAGGCCCTGATAGGTCATTTCATGAAGCTGAAGCCTGGTTGGCAGTGGAGAACCCAAGAAGACATTCAAGATGCCAGAGCTATGAGATATTTGCCAAGCAGAGCTGCATACAGGGAGCAGTACCAGCCTAAGAAAGAGATGTATGTTTCACTCCAAGCTGGAAGAGCTGAGCCATCTAAGCCCTTTGGAAGTCAAGTCCCAGCAGTCACACATGGAGCTACTGGACTTGGTGTTTGCCCTGCTGGTTTTTGGCCTTGTTTTGGTCGAGTATTTCCTCACTATGCCTTTATTCCTCCCTTTTGGAATGGGAATGTGTATTCGGTTCCACTGTATGTTGGGAGTATGTAATTTGTTTTTTGATTTTACAGGAGCTTATAGTTAAGAGATTGGCCTGGGTCTCAGAAGAGGCTTTGGACTGTAGACTTTTGAATAGTATTGAGACTGGTAAAGACTATGGGGACTTTTTCCTGGAGGGAATTGGTCTGAAGGGATCATTCCTCAATGTAATCAAAGCCATATACAGGAAACCCACAGCCAATATCATCCTAAATGGGGAAATGACAGAAGCATTCCCCTTAAAGGTAGGAACTCGGCAAGGCTGCCCCCTGTCACCACTCCTCTTCAATATAGTGCTAGAAACCCTAGCTAGGGCAATAAGGCAAGAAAAGGAAATTAAAGGAGTTCTAATTGGAAAAGAGGAAGTCAAGCTATCCCTTTTTGCTGATGATATGATTGTCTACCTAAGGGATGCTAAGAACTCCACCAGAAAACTCCTAGAAACGATTAAGAGCTTTGGTAAAGTGGCAGGATACAAAATAAACCTAGAAAAATCAGTAGCCTTTCTGTACACCAACAACAAGCAATTGAAGAAGGACTACAAGGAGACCTTCCCACTCACAATAGCCTCAAAAACAATAAAATACCTAGGAACAAACCTAACCAAAGACACCAAGGATCTCTACAACAAAAATTTTAAACCCCTGAAAAAGGAAATTGAGGAAGACATCAGAAGATGGACAAACCTCCCATGCTCATGGATTGGGAAAATAAATATAGTAAAAATGTCCATCCTACCCAAACTAGTGTACAGATTTAATGCGATCCCAATCAGAATCCCCAAGAGTTTCTTCACAGGCCTGGAAAAAAAAATCCTCAATTTCATTTGGAAAAACAAAAGACCCCGAATAGCCAAAGCAACCCTGAGTGAAAAGAGCAATACAGGGGGGATCGCTATACCAGACATCAAACTATACTATAGGGCTATAGTCATAAAGACAGCCTGGTACTGGCACAAAAACAGACCAGTTGACCAATGGAATAAAACTGAAGATCCAAACCTGAGCTCATACAATTTCAGCCACCTCATATTTGACAAGGGGGCCAAGAAGACACAATGGAAGAAAGACAGCATCTTCAGCAAGTGGTGCTGGCAAAACTGGATCACCACTTGTAGAAGAATGAAATTAAACCCCTACCTCTCACCTTGTACAAAGGTCAACTCCAGATGGACCAAAGACCTCAACGTGAAACCCCAAACTCTGGAGGTGATAGAAGAGAAGCTTGGCAGCAGACTACAAGACATAGGTGTAGGAAAAGACTTCCTAAATCAGACAGCAGCTGCACAAGAAATAAGATCGACAATTGACAAATGGGACCTCATTAAACTCAAAAGCTTCTGTACATCAAAGGAAGCAATAAAGGAAGTGAGGAGAAGACCCACAGAGTGGGAGGAAACCTTCACAGCAGATACATCTGACAAAGCATTAATTTCCAGAGTATACAAGCTACTCAAAAAACAAAGAAGAAAGAAAACAAATGAATCATTCAAAAGATGGAGCAAAGATCTGAATAGAGACTTCACAGAGGAGGAGTTAGAGATGGCCGAGAAACATCTTAAGAAGTGTTCAACATCTCTGATAATTAAGGAAATGCAAATTAAAACCACTCTGAGATATCACCTTACTCCAATAAGACTGGCTAGGATCAGGAACATGAATGATACCAAGTGCTGGAGAGGTTGTGGGGAAAGGGGAACACTCATCCATTGCTGGTGGGAATGTAAACTTGTACAGCCACTATGGAAAGCAGTGTGGAGAACCCTTAGAAGACTCAAAATGAGCCTTCCATTTGACCCAGTCATACCACTCCTGGGTATATACCCACAAGACACAACTTACTGCAAAGATACATGCACAGCTATGTTTATTGCAGCTCTGTTCACAATAGCAAAAAGCTGGAACCAGCCCAGGTGCCCTTCAACTGACGAGTGGATAGAGAAAATGTGGTACATGTATACAATGGAATACTATGCAGCAGTAAAGAGGGACAACATCATGAAATTTGCAGGTAAATGGATGGAGCTGGAAGACATTATGTTAAGTGAAGTAACACAGTCCCAGAAAAACAAACGACAAATGGTGTCCCTCATATGTGGATGCTAGTACCAACAACCCAGATATAAATATTTCTCATGGAGAGGGAGGCATAGTAAAAGAACAACAGAAAGACTGCATCAGAAAATGGACTGAAATGGTGAATTGGAAAGGGGGGATGGGTGGGAGAGGGACACGGGTGTATATTCGATTAAGGCATATTTAATTGACGTGAGCTCAGCAAGTACCCAGTTTCGCCTAGACACTGTCTACAGGACACATGGTGTTTTAGGACTTAGTAAAAGTAAAAGTAAACATGTGTATATTAAACAACATTGGTTTACAGAATCTGATAAAAATGGTAATGCATCTGAATTAAATGGAGATATAATTCGCTGTTGCCCACATTTGCTTTACATAAAATCTGTAGAGCAAGAACTTTGGGATTGACACATACAAATGTTCTCTATAATTTCTCTGTTGTACAGTATCACCTTGTAGCATTCTCTTTAAGATGATTTAACGTAAAAATTAAGTTTGCTTCCCAAGTTAATCATATATAGTCACCCAAAACAACATGGGTGAATTTGATGAAATCTGTGCCTTGACTCCACCCTATAGTCATGTATAATACAACTGTCTTCTGGAGACTCATACGCTAAAAAAAAGGGGGGGGGATACAGAAAGACATGAAACCTTTTCATCAAACCCTTGCAATTCAAATCTTAAAACTAACTATGGGAAAAGATTTGTTTGTTCCAACAGGACAAAACGTCACCAACTTAACGGCTGAGAAAGAAAAGATACAGGTTTGCATTGAGTAGGATGTACCAAAAAGTGGCAACGGAAAGGCTGACCCGTCTGAACATTCAAAGGAAGAAAAGCCTCAGATTGCCATAAACATCGAACCCCTCTGTGGATCCTACATGTAACAACTAGTTATAATGAGTCCTAATGAAACTTACCTTCTAGGTGCCACAAAGGTTCTGATATGAGAGACTTCCTTGCCTTCCCACCCATAGAACAAGGAGAAATATGACAATGATGAGGTCGCTCCCCAACTGTAAATTGGAGACAACTATTGTAGAGGTAATCTCTTATAAAACCGGTAAAACTGCTTTCTTTAATTGACTACTAGACATGGGAACTGTGGAAGGGATTACTCTCTGTTCAGAACCAAATATAATACTAAAGTCCTAGGGCTATGCACTCAGGCAAAATATATTAATACAGGAGCTCTGACATCAGCAATGGATTGTTCTACCAGGTGGATGTTGGCCAGGGGATCCAAGGCCCCACAAAAGGTAAGGGCTCCTTGCCTCTAAGTTGGGATACCTACAGGAGGAGAGGCAATAAGACCCTGCTGCCGAAGACCTGACGTTAACATGGGAGGGATGTATTGAGACCACACATGCAAGTGTACAGATGGCCTCTGGAATGCCAGAGAGTGTTACCAAAGGCCACTAAACCAATAAAGCAAATATGGGTCTCCCTGAGTCAAGCAAGACTCCACCGTCAGCACCAGCTACACCTCACCTGCCTGGAAATACTGTGCAGCAGAGGCAGCCATGTGCCTGTATATCCCAAATCTAATTGGCTATTGGCTCTCCCCTTGGAGAAATAACCCATGGCTGATGCCACAAGCTTACATCCTCTACAGGTTAGGAGATGTTATAAGCCACAGTAAGACCCTGTCATATTTAACAGGGGGGAAAATTGTAATTCATGGATTAACATATCCAAACATGTGTCTATGCTAAAGTAACCTACCATAACTATTAGTGCTGCTTAAATACCTATATATCTAATTGCTTGTTCTTCATTAGTAGGATCGAAAGGTTATTCCTGGACAAACTGTCAGCCCATGAAAGGAAACAGCCAGAATTGACCAGAGTCCAAGTCAACAGCTCCAGAGAGAGTGGACTGTTTTACCTCTCATCCACCTGTGCCCCTTTTCTAAGCCTAGGGAACAACCTGCGGAAGAGGGGGCGTGGTAGAATGTAAGGGCTGCGATTGGGGTGAATGGTGAAACTACAGCAATGTAGTCTGGACCCTCATTTGATCAACCTGACCCCCCGCTGGAAGGTGGGGCTGTGGGGGTTTGGGCACAACAGCCTGCAAATTGGTTTTACATGAAGGATGCTTGTACTCATGGATTATCACTTATAGCTAAAAAATGGAAAAAAAAACTGAGAGAAATATGCAGGACAGTTATGGCAGAATGCATGATCTCGGTTGGGGGGGTGGGGGGGAAGGGAAAGGGAAATATGCCTGAACTGAATTGGAAAATGATGTATGAAATGCACAAAGCATCAATAAAAAAAAAAGACTATGGGGACTTTTAAGGTTGGACTAAATACATTTTGCATTTTATATGTTCACGAGCCTATGGGGGCCAGGGAGTGGAATGTGGTGGTTTGAATGTCTTCCATGTTTGAATGTCTTCCATAGGCTTCAAGTATTCAGACATTTTGTCCCCAGTTGGTGGCAGTGTTTTGGGAAGTCTTGGAAGGTGTGGCTGTGCTGGAGGAAGTACATCACTGGGGGTGGGCTTAGAGAATTCTGGTTTTCAGTGGCTCTCTCTCTGTTTCCTGTGCTCATTGGAAGATGTGAACCTCGGCTTTCTGTTCCAGCCACCATGCCTCCCTGCCATGATGGACTCTAATTCCCTGGAACTGTCAATCAAATAAACTCTTCCTTTTATAAGTTCCTTGGGTCAAGGTGGTTTTAGCACAGCAACAGAAAAGTGACTAATACAGATATTGTCTAGTTGAAGGAGAATAAATCTGCTCAAAGCTGGAGGATAGGAGAACTTGGAGTTTGTCAGGCATCTTGGGGGAACTTGACTAGATGGAATGATGTGATTGTTCTCTAGTTTGTGCATCTGGTAAAGGAGGAGGCTTGTCCAGATGTTTCTAATGATGTCCAAGGCAATGCTTCTCAAGACAGTAGTGGGCAGGCGAAAACTTGGGGATGTCAGGACATGGCAGATTTGAAATTGTTAGGTTGGGGCACAGCTTGGGATGATATGTCCCTCACCCAGGGGCAGAGGATGTTGCAGGTTCTGACCTGAGGACCATGCTATGAGCAGTGAAGATCTTTCTACCCCAGATATGATGGTCACAGGCAGTGGGTCTGCTTCTTGGGTGGACACAGCAATGATCTGGGAGGCTGGAAAAATGCCATGACCACCTCTCTGAATAGTGAGACCAGAATGACCTTTGGGGGTGTGACCCAAGTGACAAATGTTTTCTGTGTCTTCCCAAGCCATCCCAAGGTACAACATGGGTCACAGGTGCTTATGACTGTCAGTAATGGAGCCAGCAGCTTGACGTTTGTAATATCATCATCTATGCTGGTGATAATCCATTAAACTTAGGGGATCACTGGTTTGACAGCTGACATGTTACAACCACACATTTATTCATTCACATTGCCTCTCTGAGCTTGTATGATGCTGAGCCTCTTTGGGTTTCATGAACTCTACACGATAATGGGCTGGCACAGGTTGACTTTCATTTTATCATATTTCCATTTTATTTTTGGTAGTGGTGGGGGTTTGAGACAGAATCTCATTTAGCCTAGGATAGCCTTGAACTCACTATGTAGAAGGGCAGGATCTTGAACTTCTGATTCTCCTGCCTCTTCCTCTGGAGTGCTGCAATTACTAGCATGCACCACCAAACCCAGTTTACACAGTGCTGGCTTTCATGCATGTTAGGCAAGCACTCGACCAACTGAGGTCCATCCCCAGGCCTATTTTATAAATTTACAAAAACATAAGAGGGTGAGAATATTTTTGCTCTCTGTATCTGAGGATGTTGGGTGGGGACTTTGGAAGTGAGGAAACCTGAGGTTTACATTTCATTAGCTTCATGGAAAAATCCACCTTTGGCCCATGAAAGAGCTAAAAGACAACACCATGGCATTTTAACATTCTGCCCGGTTGTACTGCAGAATAAAACTTTATAGTGGAAACAAAAACACACTAGTGAAATGGCTGAAGAAGTTTAATCCAAGTAGTTTCATGGAACAGTTGAGCTCTTCTTTTGTCAAGAAGTTTGACAATAGTCATGAGTCAGACTTAGGTGGTGGCCTTGACCCTGGTGACTTCCTCAGTATCTTCTGTGAACCAGGAACAACAACAGTAGCATATCCTAGGAGCCTGTGAGAGGCGAACCATCTCAGGCCCCACTTAGACCCCCTGACAAATGGGAGATGCACGTGGAACTTGCGAAAATACTGCCAATGGCCTTGAGTACGCAGAATTACAAAAGGGAAGTAGTGAGTTCAGTTATTTGTTCCTTCATTTAACGATATTGTTATGAGAGGCTCCTTTGCCAGAAGTTTCGAGAAACTAGTTGAGAAGGGTTAGGAACAAGTTCTAAATTGGTGATTTATCATCTGGTTTTTCTTGTCTCCCTAATTTTCTTTCTTTTCTTCCCTTAAACCCCTGGAAGATACAGCTTCACATTCGCAGTATGTGACATGCAGTCCGTGCAGGAATTCACTTGCTGGACCTCAATCAATTAAACAGAGGTGGGAGCTGAATTCCCCAAAGCACAGGGCTCAGTGTGAGGGCTAGGGTGGTAGTGAACAGGTGTCTTTCTGGGTTCATTAATTGGAGACCAAGGCAGCCCACTCCTTTTTGGCTCTTTTGAGAGTCTGAAGGAGCAACTACCAGACTTTGGACTGTGTCAGCTGTAAGTTTCTATTTTGGCTTTTAGGTTCTAGGTAACACCTCACCCTTTATGCCTCAGGCCTGGAAAGATAAGGAGTGGTGATGTTAAGGAGCTGGGCCCTGGGGACTGAATTTGCTGAGGGTTTGGCTTCCAGTCCACTGGGTCAGGGATGTGTAGTTAGGTCAATGAGAGCAATCTTCAGTTCCTTTTTCTGTCTTCTGCATGTGGTTTTCAGACTTCTTGCTATAGAACAGCAAAATCATACATGGAGCACAGAGCCAGGGGGCCCCCAAATCAACATGAGTTGTCACCTTTGGGGGCTACTAGGACACTTTCAGCGACTCACAAGTTAGACTGAGTTAGACCCTCCAGCAGTTTTGATCAATGTGTGGCTGTGGGTCCCGGGGAGGGGTCCTGAGATAGATGAAAGGACCAACTTCTCACTAGCAAACTTGGGAGGGGATCTGGGCTGGAGAGAAAAAGATGAGGTGCCCACTGTGAATGCGAGGAAGAAATCACCAGGCACAGAATGGGGACCAGAAGCTAGCCTCCAGTGTCTTTGTTCTGGCTGGCTCTCTACTTATGCAATACAACATCAAAAGGTATCCTCGCATTAACCCTTTGTTCTGGATTTAGAGCACCTACACTCAGATTATTTTTAGAGGCCATGAGGAGCCAGAAGACACCCCCGTTCACAGAGAGCCCAGCTGCAGTCTTCAAAGGCAATCCAGACTCCACCCTTTGCAGGGCATTCTGGGGCGCTGGGCTCAGAAGAGAAACACAAAGGAGAGGATCTTTAGTTTCTCTCAGATGTTTACTTTCTCCCTCCTCCACCCTTGTGACCTAAGTTAAAAAATACGCACACACACACACACACACACACACACACACACTTTCATGTTTTTCCCTGTAAAGTGGGGAGGACCCAGCAACAGCCTACGCCTACCGGAGTCTGTGAAATCTGTACAGCCCACTCTCCCTCCCACCATCTACCTTCTTTCCAATTTCTTTCTGACACACTGACCCACACAACCTGCAAATAAGGCCAGGGGGAGGCCTTCTCCAACAGCCCTCAAAAACTGTGGGTTCTCCTTAGCTGACAATTCCAATGAGATCCCAGGTCCTGGGTTTAAGCACCCCCAGCTACAGCATTTCCTCCTATCCATGTGTAGATAGCTCTGGGTTCATGCTGCAGAATAAGGAAGTCTAGGCTTTCTGAAATCCATTCCTCCCAGCAGCACCAAGAGGATGCCGAGGCCTGGAGACTTGAAAGACTTTTGTGAGATCACCAAGCTTGACAGTGTCACAGTGTAGCATGTGACCCTCACAAGGCTTTTCCTACAGAGCTGAGCTCAGTGTCATTCCCAAGAGCCTTTCAAGTTGTTATAGTTAGCAACTTTTTGGTCTTTTTGAGACAGGGTCTCCCTGTAACCCCAGCTGGCCTGGAACTCACTTTGTAGACCAGGCTGGCCTGGAACTCACTTTGTAGACCAGGCTGGCCTGGAACTCACAGAGATCCTCCTGCTTCTGCCTCTGCCTTCTGAGTCCTGGGATTAAAAGTGTGCACTACCACACCTGGTCTATAGTTTAATTTTTTTTCCTTTATTTTTATATGTGTCTGTATTTGCTTGTATGTTTGTAAGTGACTCTGTGTGTACAGTGCCTGTGGAGCCTAGACGAGGGCATTGAATCCCTGGAACTTGAATTTTTGATGGTTGTGAGCCACCGTGTGGATGGTGTGAACCAAATCTGGGTCCTCTGCCAGAGCAGCCACTGCTCTTAACCACTGATCCATCTCTCCAGCCACTACAGTTTGAAGTCAATGTTCCCCTTGACCATGTATTGAACGCTTGGTCCCCATCTTGTGGTAGAACCTTTAGGAGGTAGGGCCTGGTGAAAGGAGGTTATGTTACTGAGGATAATCCTTTGAAGGGATTATTGGGACCCCCTGTCCTTCCTTAGTCACACACTCCTGCTCTGTTGTCACAGGCCCAGAAACAAAGGGGACAACTCAGTATCAACTGAAACCTTGGAAATTTTGAGCTAAAATAAATCTTTCTTCTTTTTAAGTTGATTATCTCAGGACTTTTGTCACAGTGTTCAAGGCTGACTAGCCTTGCATGAATATTACCATACAAAACTACTTTAGGCTCGCAGGGAGCAATGGAAGGCAACCTGGTTCACCTGAGAGCTCAGTCAAGTGCTTCTGAGAGTAGACAGAAGCCTGCTGTGTTTGCTCAGCTCCCCTAGGCACTGATGTCCAGAGTCCTACTATTTCTGTCCACAGAAGGAGCACTGCAGGACATGCTGAAATTGTGGCTTTGCTCAGGACACAGCTGAGGGTTAGGATGTGACCTGTCACTTGCCTTTACTGTAACATGTCTACAGTGTACCAGGACAAGGCCCCAGAAACAATGGCTCTGCACTTCTGAGGGCGTCTATGTGAAACACACACACACACACACACACACACACACTCACACACGTATACCCCTCAGTGTACAATGGCAACACAGAGCTCCTAAGGACAGGGATACCACAGGTTATTCTCCTCCCAGTGATGCATGGAAGTGTAATTTGTAAAGAGAAGGTTTTGCAGGTCAAAGTTACAAAACGTGTGTCTAAAATGGAGTATGATAAAAACATACTCTATATTCTTGGCTTTAGTTATCTATAATATTTAGATGGGGTTTTGTCTTGCTTTTGTTGTTGTTTTTCTTTGCTTATTTGTTGTTGTTGTTGTTTTTTCTTTGAGACAGGGTCTCACTATGTAGACCTGGCTGGCCCCAAACTCACTATGTAGACCAGGCTGGCCTCAAACTCACAGAGATCCTCCTGCTTCTGCCTCTCAAGTGCTGGGATTAAAGGTGCATGCCACAATACCTGACTTATCTGTAGACTTTTCAGGCATATTTGAAGGTGGTTTCCATTTCAGCATTTGGATTAATCAGGTTTTCCATGGTTGTGACAAAAATGCCCAAATAAATCCCTTCTTAAGTTATTTTTAAATAATTTATTTGGCTCCTGGTTTCTGAGGGGTTAACCCACCATGCAGGGAGGGCATAATGTTGCAGAGCAGTTAACATTGTGGTGGCCTGGGAGCAGAGAGAGGGAATGCTAACTCTATGGTGATTCTCTGCTTTTCAACCTTTTCTTCCACCCAGACCCCCCAGTCCACAGATGCTGCTCTCTACATTCAGGGGGTCTTTTACCCATAGTTAGTCCTCTCTGGGAACATCTTCACAGGCATGCCCAGAGCTGTGCTTTCCTAATCTCCTAGGTGCTCTCAATCCACTTAAGCTGGCATTGGAGATTCACCATCGCAGAATTCTAACTGAGCTGTTTCTGTCACACAGTTTGTCATCTTTGAGAGGTTGCTTAAATCTCTGCAGCTCTGTTTCCTCATTTGTCATCTGTCAATAATCCTATCTCTTTCTAAGCATCCTATGTGTGAGGCAGGTGCAGTAAAGGACTCACATATGAGGAGAAAGAACTGCTATAAATAATGCAAGTTATGTCCAGCCGAGGCAAGGGTCATAAGCAATGTTGGCTCTTCCAGAACCCTCTTCCTCAAGAGTTAAAAGTGTTTACAGGTGTGTTCCTAGTGAAGGGCAGTAGTTTCACCACCTTGTATTCTGTCTGTCTGTCTGTCTGTCTGTCTGTCTGGGTCCCACTTTATAGCCCAAGCTGGGATCATAGACCTGCACCTCATGTCCAATATAGGATTCTTCATCATTCTATCTCAATGCTAGTTACTGGCTTGAGTAGGATAATTGTATCTGTGGTTTAGATTCATTCATTCATTCAGGTCAGTAATCAAGTAGCTACTATTTATTGATTATTGATGGATATTGTTTCAAGTGCTGAGAAAAGCTGCATTGAACAAAACAGACTGAATTTGTGTCTGTGTGGAGTTTATATATGGATCTACTGAATTATGGAACATTCAAGATATGATTGTCAATAGAAAGGAGGCAGTCTTTGTAGAGTCCAAAAGAAGAGGTTGTTAGAATATGTCAGGTTCAATATCTCTAAGAAGGTGCTAAAATCCATTCAGCTCTCCACACTGCAATCCATGTTTGCAAGATATATCTGTTAGGAATTTTTCTGATGTTAAATGACAGAAAATTCAACTCAAACTAACTTAAGCTACTATAGAATTTATGATTCATGCAACTGAAAAAAAGCTTGAGTAGAAATGTGGGCTGCAAGCAAAGTCTGATCCAGTACAAATCACGCTACCAAAGACCTGCCTTCTCTTCATTTTTCTTTGTGTAATGAAATGTTGCCCCCACTTGTTCCAGGTCCCTCCTCATGATAAGAAAAGACTTCCCAAAGGGCATGGTAGTGTATGCCTTTAATCCCAGCACTCAGAAGGCAGAGGCAGGCGGATCTCTGTGAGTTCAAGGCCAGCCTGGTCTACATAGCAAGTTCCAAGCCAGCTGGGACTAAAGGAAGACCCTGTCTCAAAAAGATTTAAAAAAAAAGAAAAAAAAAAGAAAAGAAGAAAGAAAGAAAAGACTTCCCAGTACCAGATATTAAGCCTATTCCACTGTCCAAGATCATCCATATCCTTTATATTTCCCCTCACATCTCCTTGATGGTATCGATGAAAGACAAATGGCATATTGTCCCTTCTATGCAGAATCTAGACTTAAAACTATATGACATGAACCTAGAAGGAGGCGCTTTTAGGGGAATTGAGGGGGACTAATGGGAGAGAGGAGGGAGAAAAGAATACTGAGAAGCAAATATGAGCAAATAAGATACGCATGTGTGACTATGTCATGATGATACCCAGATTTTGTATGCTCATTTCCAAAACCAGTGAACGAACTTCAGAGAGGCAAGGGCAGGAGGCTACTGTCCAGACACCTGGCAGTTTGAGCAGGGCAGCAGTGGTGGAGAGGGCCAGAAGGGCTCCTATTCCAGATCTTTTCTTTCTTCCTTCAATCATGATTCTCCTTGTTTTCTGACTCCCCTAACGTGCCTGTGCGCGCGCACACACACACACACACACACACACACACGATAGGAGGAGGTTACAGTTTCCACACTGGTTGAGGAGATGGATATGGTGATGTTCAACTCTTGCTGGGTTGAATATGGACATGAAATGTTGATAGCCCATCAACATTCCACCATGGAGGTGGGAGGGCTTGAAAGCCCCCCCTTTCTCTGAGGATTCACAATTAACAGTAGTGAGGATGGAGGAACTCAAGCGGTCCCAACTTTCCCCAAGGATCTGTAGTCAGGTAATGGTTGCCTGGGAAGGGAAAAACATTGTCTTCATTGGTGCTTTTTTGTGTAACTCCTCATCCATGCTCCCGTCAGCACGGTAATCAATGCATGTGAGGGCTAGAGAGATGACCTAGCCGTTAAAAGCGCCGACCGGTCTTGTAGAGGACCCGGGTTTGATCCCCAGCACCCACGTGGTGGTTGAGAACTGTCTTTAACTCCGGTTCCAGGGGAATCCGACACCTTCTTCTGACCTCCACGGCATTGCACAACATGGGTGCACCAACCTACATGCAGACAGTACACTCCTACACATAAAAAATAATAAAAGAAAAAAATAAAAAAAATGTAAAAAATACATGTGAATAGAAGTAGGAAGAAGGGATCAGCAGGGAGAGAGACAAGAGAGGGTAACTGGGGGTGAATATGATCAAAACACATAGGCACGTATGAACATGTCTCAGTGAAAGTCATTACTATGCATAATCAATATACGCTAATAAAAAGATGGAGTAAAAAATCCACAGAGACAGTGCTATCCTGGAGCCCTGGTCCTGGGGCACCTGGAGCAGCTGTGCGCCCTTCACTTACCCCGCCCACTCAGGCAGGAGAGGAGGGTCTCATTCTAAATGCGTCCTCCCCCTGTTCTCCAGTAGCAGAGACCCAATCCCATAGTGACAGATTCATAGGGGGAAGGACAGTACTGAAATGAGTGTGCAGTGGGGACTAGGTCTGTCCTAGACCCCATTCTCTAAGACTCTCCAGAGGAGATGCTGGGGTCAGGAAGTGATAGGGTGGCAATTGGGCCTGGTCTCACAGGTCCCCATGAACCTGGGAACTTGCAGAACCAGTTTTGGAAACGTCTGATGGTGTCTGAGGAGGGTTGTGTCGATGATTCTATTCGTTAGTTCACAGATGCTGGATACCTGTGTGGAACTACCCACATGATTGCTGCTCAACCTGGCTAGAGTAATAACGTATTTCCACTTTTTAAATTGATGTTCTGTGTATTTCAGACATCGTTTCTCAGTTCAGTTTAGACATATTCCCATTTCCTTTCCCCCCACCCCACCCCAGATCATGCATTCTGCCATAAATGTCCTGCATTTTTCACTCCATCTCTTTTTATGTTTAGGAATTCACATTTTCCTCCTTTAATTATGAATACATACTTTCCATTCATACAGAGTAGTTACAGAGTCTGAAAGTAAGTGGTGGACCACTTTGTATGGGAGTCACTGGTTTCATGTGCCTTTTCCCATTTAGGAAACATCAGTTAAACATTTGAAAGACAAACTGTGTTCCTTGTTTGTGAGAACCACATTCCAAGTGATCAGCAAGGCCTTGCAGCCCCTGTTTTGGATGGATGTCTGGCTTGGGGCATTTCAACGACTGTGGAAAGCTGCGGGGCACTGGCTATGGAGATAGCTGAGCCAGGAAAGTGCTTGCTGTTGCTGGGTGTGGTTATGTGCTTCAAACCCAGCACGGGGGAGGCAGAGACAGGATTCCCAGAGCTTGCTGGCCAAACAGACTAGCCTAATAGGTGGTTCTAGTGAAAAACCTTGTTACAGAACAAGGTGGCAGTTCCAGAAGAACAGCATCCAAGGCTCTGGCCTCCACATGCACATGTACTCATATGTACAGGCATCTACATCTACATGTGTGCACCCCCCCCCCTGCACACACACACAAATTTCTATGGCCCAAGGTTGTTAGAAGATAAGTCATACAATTTGTCTCAGCCTTGGTGGTCACAGAGCAGAGTGCCCCTCTGCAGTGAGGCAAGTAGCCTGGGTCAGAGCTCTCAGGACTTCTGCTTGATTGCTGCCTCTTCCTTCTTCCCCATTGTCCTAGCCTAACTCTGCTATGACCTGAATATGGGTAGTGTCCTCCATTTATAAAAAACTTGGTCCTGGAGCTGAAGAGATGGCTCAGAAGTTAAGAGCACTGCTGCTCTTGCAGAAGACCTGGGTTCAACTCCTAACACCCACACAGCAGCTAATAATTGTCTCGAACTCCAGTTCCAAGGGGTCCAAGATCCTCTTGCAGCTTTGTAGACATGGCATGCATATGTTGCAATTATACACATTCAGACAAACACACACATTTAAAAAAATCCCTGGAAAGCTTGGTCCCCAGACAGGTGGTGTTGAGAGGTACTGTGTCCATTTAAGAGGTGGAGCCTAATGGCCACCCTTAGGTCAGTGAGGGGCATGCCCTTAAAAGGCATTGTTAACCCCAGCCTCTTCCTCTGTCCTTGCTTCCTGGACTGTGGTGTGCACATTCACTCCCACACACACTCCTCCCATGCTGTGTGACCCTTGCAAGAGGCCCAAACTCTTGGGATTGTCCAATCCAATCTTGACCCTCTAGAACCATAAGCACAAATCAACCTCCATCTACTTCAAAAGTAGCCTGTGCCAGATGTTTTTGTTACAGTAACACACAGGCGGCTAATACAAGTCCAAATATTACCTCCTCCATGAGGGAGTCACCTTGTACCTGGGCTCCCATGACACCTGGCACATACGAATAAGGTCATAGTCCACAGTCTGGATTGCGTACAGTCATATGTCTTGTAGTCCATTCCACATGACAATCAGGTCTTTGGTGGTGGTGACTATGTCTTAGTCAACTAAGTATTATCAAAATTTAGCATAAGCCTGGCAGGTTATGAAGGCTCACTGAATGTTCCAGCTTTGTGGCTGTGTGTCTTTCCAAGGGTGATTTGACATCTCTGAGCTGTATCATGGTTAAAACGTGAGCAACTGTACCTCATGAGACTGTTACTTCATGTGGTCCCAACTGTGCAGAAAATGGAATGAAACTTCTTTGGTGTGATGTTCTAACAAAGAGTAGACAAGCCCCTGAGCATGGGTGTGTTTCTTCCATTCACAGGCTGCACGACCCTGAGCAGTATACCCAACAGCTCTTTGCCTCTCACTCCCATATGTACTGAGGAAATGGGGGCACTTGTTTGTGGCTGTGATACTGAGTTCAGGGCTGTCATGGGGTCTCTTGAAGCTAAAGCTGGTGGTTCTGAGACAGCCCCGGAAAGAGCATGAAGCTACAAGTCCCTTAGTACATGGCAGCCCCCCTCTGAAAGTCAGTGTGCCCAACATGCCTGGGCCATCGGGACAAACATAATTTATCCCTGCTGTCAGCTAATGACTGGTGACATTTGAAGATGGTTGCCTGGCCATGGCTTTGCCTGTAGCAGAGGGACTAGATAGATGTTGGGCTACAAAGCAATACAGGATGGAATGGCATGCAGCCCCTGGGAGGGACAAAAAGCCACAGGACGGGGGGATATGAGTGCTTAGAGAGAGGTCCCCTGGGAAACCATGCACAGCGAGGTGGTTGGAGGGGCTCACGTGTCCTAGCCATTGGGACATGCAGAGGTGGTATGCCAATTCGCCATGGTTAGCAGCATTTCTCAGGGAACTTGGGGTTTAAAATTCCACAGGCCTGGAATCAATATTCTATGCTCCTGTTAGAATTCAGCTTTGTGGAGAGGGAGAACTCAGCTCTCGGAATTCTTGGGTGAAATATACCACATATCTGAGGGATTAAGGGGATTTCCGTGCTTATAAATTGCACCGAGCAATGGCGGGGC
The DNA here is from genome assembly GCA_009823505.1 of Rhizomys pruinosus. Lineage (NCBI taxonomy): Eukaryota > Metazoa > Chordata > Mammalia > Rodentia > Spalacidae > Rhizomys > Rhizomys pruinosus. The sequence continues at coordinate 232,103 of VZQC01012409.1, read as the reverse complement.
TGGGAGCATGGAGGAGAATGAGGGAGGCTGGGGAGAAGGCACAGAAGTCGAGTCCCTTCGAGACTCTCCATCCCAGCCTTTCCCTCAGGCCAGCAGGCCACATGGAGCAGTGGATCTGGGTGATGTGTCTGACCGAAATGACATAGAAAGCTGGCCTGGAGTACTTGAGTTGACCGAAACTGCCCTGAGCAGTGAGGAATATTCGTGCCAGAACCACAAACAGCTGAGGCTCTTCTTTATACCAACATTAGCTACTGCATTGTAAAAGGGGGAGAGAGGACCTGGCTTCTCCCTCGGATTTCCTGTTAGACTGTATGTCTGTGCTTATTTTCTTTCTGCTTCATGGGGACAATTTGACAGAATGACTTAGAATGTACCAGGCACTTCTGGGCTGAACCCCAGCCCACAGCCCTTTCCTCAAAGCTTGCCCTACCTGCCTTCCAGTTGAAGTTGGAAACTTGCCACAAACCCTTAGGAGCTGGGAGGATAGGCTGGCCAGCCTCCTCTCCTCCCCTCCTCCTCCTCCTCCTCCTCCCCCTCCTCCTCTTCTTCTTCTTCTTCCTCATCCTCCTCCTTCTTCCTCTTCTTCCTCATCTTCCTCCTCCCTCCTCCTCCTCCTCCTCCCCCTCCTCCTCCTTCTCCTCTTCCTCTTCCTGCCACTGCAGCTGTTTTGAGATATGGTCTCATGTAATCCAGGCTGACTTCCAACTCACTATGTAGGCAAGGATGACTTTGAGCTTCGAATCTTGTCTCCCTGGTGCTGTGATTATAGGCCTAGGCTGCCATCCTACTTTATGGCTCGATAGGGAGGATGAACACAGGCCTTCTTGCTTGCTAGGCAAGCACTCCACCTTCTGAGGCATATCCGAAGGCCAGAAATACATTTCTTGGTTTGTCCCATTCCCTAATGGGTGGCAGGTGATGGCACAGCCTCAAGCAGCTGATTGGACAAGCCTGGGGATCCTGGCCTGTGTTCAGCACAAGAAGGAGGCCAGAACCCAGCTAACCTGGGCGTGAACTGCACTAGCCAGGTTCAAAGAAGCGCCAGCTCTCTGGCTGGCTGGCTCAGCTTCCAGCGCCCGCAGGCCACAGGCTAATGAAAAGCAGACCCTCGCTCGCTGGCCTGCCTGCCCCTCCTCGCAGCACAGATAAAAACCTAATGGCATGTCAAAGCCTGATGGCAAACTCACCACGAAAACAAAATTATCAGGGCAGAGGGGAGGCAGCGGACCGTATCTGCTTTTGTACCATAAAATAACATAACCGGATGACCCCTTCATTTGCTGAAGGGGCGCCTGGCTCCAAAGAGCCAGGCCTCTAGCCAAAGTTCCCAGCCACCATGCTCTGACTGCTCTTTTCTTCCCTCTCCCCTCAGGCACCTGGGTCCAGGAGACAAGCCTTTCATCACAAAGTATTTATCGCTACACTGATTGTGGGCTGCTTAACAGGAAGAGGGCCTCCGATGGCTTCCTGTTCACACACGCATACACACACACACACACACACACACACACACACACACACACACATGCGCACACACACCCTCTTCCACAACAAAACCTCAAATTCCCAAACCCTATCATAGATGAAAATCAGAAAGTCCCTCACCTGTGAGGCCACTGAAGGACTCTCTTGGCAGTTCACACAATGCCATTTAATTGCCTCCAAGACATGTTTTGAAAGAACTTCGGAAACTGAGGAAAAGTGATAGTCCTTTAAGAACCATATTCCTGTCAGACGAGCCTAAGGACCCCAGAAGGCTTTCTCAAGTGTGTGGCTGTTTCTCTTGCTTCTCTCCCTCCTTCCACTTCCCGAAAGACTTAATATTTACCGAGCACACACTGGGCTGAAGGCCAAGGGAGGCTGTGCAGAAGGTTCTGTGAGCAAGGCAGAATCGCTCTCTGCCCCATTTCTGGCCGCCTGGCTCTGGGAGAAGCAACTTCTTACTCCTCCACTGCCACCATCCCCGATATGAAACTCCCAGTTTTCCTATAGGCACTTAGATCATCCAATTAAAAATGACTGTTCTTATTGCAAAAAAATGAAAAAAAAAACTGAGAGAAAGATGCAGGACAGTTATGGCAGAATGCATGATCTGGGTTGGGGTGGGGGTGGGCGGGGTGAAGGGAAGTGGATATACGCCTGAACTGAATTGGAAAAAGATGTATGAAATACACAAAGCATCAATAAAAAAAAGGAAAAAAAATAAAAATGATTGTTCTGCCATCCCTTGCAGCTAGATGTGATCACAATACTACTTTTAGCTAATGGGATGTATTGGAAGTTTTGTCTGAAGGCTTCTAGAAGCTATTAGTAAAGGGAGGGAAGCACATCATTTCTTCCTTATTGCATGTTACAATGTGGGTATGGTGGCTTGAAGTTCAAGCAGCCATATAAAATCATGAGGTAGCCAGGTGTGGTGGTGCACGCCTTTAATCCCAGCACTCGGGGGGGGGGTAGAGGCAAGCAGATCTCTGTGAGTTCAAGGCCAGCCTGATCTACAGAGCGAAGTACAGGCCAGTTGGGGCTAAAAGGGAGAACCTGTCTCAAAAATATCCCCCCAAATAATAATAAAATCATGATGTAAAAGTCATACATACAGGATAGTACATGAGCAAGAAGAAAAGAGGTTGAAGTTATAGATTCACTTTGAAAAACTGGCACTTTCTTACAAAATTAAGAACATCTCTAGACTACACATGGCACTCTCATGCTTAGGTATTTACTCAAGAGAAATGCAAATCTATACCCATGAAGATGTTCATAACGGCCTTTATCATCATGGCCTCTAACTGGACACAACCTGATTAACCATCCACCAATAGGTGCTATACTTAGGATCTGGAATTTTCTGTAGCTGCTGATGCTATTCGAAGGGGTGTGATTTGTGGAGTAAATAGGTCAGGGGTTTGTCTTCAGAGAGTATATTTCATTCTCTCTCTCTACTCTCTCTCTCCCCCTTTCTTTCCCCTTTTCGGCCATGAGGTAAGTCTGCCAGGTACTTCTACCTGATGCTGGTGATGTGCTGCCTCACACAAGGCAAAAAGCCATGGAGCTGAATGAACCCTCCAGAGTCATGACCCCAAATAACCTTTCTTCCTGTCTTCCTTTAAGTTATTTGTCTAGGGTATTTTGTCACAGCAACAGAAAAATGACTAACATAACAGGTGAACATACACATTGCATTATTGCTCAGGAATAGAAAGAAACAAACTAATGATACAAATGACAATCATGGGGGTTCAAAGGATTATACTGGACTAAACAAGACTGTGTCCATGGAATTCCAAGTTCAACCAAAGCAGTCTGTGATTGGTAGCTGGTATAATGGTGACTGCCTGGAAAGTGCTTCAAGACACCTTCTGAAGGGATGGGAATGTCTTAGATTTTGGTAAAACCCATGACGATCTGTTGTTTCCTGCCCCATGCCAGTCCAGTCACATGGTAGTGATAACAATGATCTTTTTTTTTTTTTTATAACAATGATCTTCATGATGTTAAGGGTGCCAAGACCCTGTAGACTCTAAAGCCCCCCCCCCCAACCACAGCCCTGGACTGCCCACCTGTGAACTTTATTTATAGGAAAGAGCAAGAATTTAATCAAGCTTCAGTGGCATTTTCTGTCACTCTTTGCTAATCCCACTTTGACAGCTGGACACTTTCCCTGTCCCTGTTGTGCCTGTGTGTCTGGCTCCTCTCTCTGATTTGAATGGAGATGGCCACAAGGAGCCGAGACCCAGGCAGGATTTGACAGTGGGCTTGGTCAGAGGGCTGCAGTTTAGGAGTTCTTTCTTGGTATGTGTTCCACGGTTTACCACCCTAAATGCACAGCTGAGTAGACACCTAGATTCTGGGATCCCCCAGGGGGGCCTGGCTTTGTGCCTCTGTTCCCTCACCCCCTGCAGCCCTCTTGGCAGGAGGGGTTCCACCTTGTGCTGTACACTCTGGTCAGCCGATTAGTCTTGAATGCTGGTGCTGGGACTATTCTTAGCACACCACCAATCCCCAGGAGGCTCTGAGGATGCACGACGAGGCTGAGTAACAGCTGCATCGCGGCCATTACCGTTGCTATTATCATCATCATTATTGCGGGGATGCGGCTTTTGTGGTGTGCCAATCAGGGGTGGTTTGGGGGCCTTTTCCGTAATTTGAACAATCGGTCCAGGCCATGCGTGGGTTTCCATTCAGAGCATATTTGCTCAGGAGAAGCATATTTTCTTTTTTTAAAATTTATTTATTTATATAATTTTTTAAATCAAATCTAGACCTGTGTCCCCCCATCCCCCAACCCCACCAGAGCTCATGCATTCTGCCAAACAGAAGCATATTTTCTTATGTGCACTGGGGGCTGGCATTTCGGGTAGGTCCGGTAGGTCAGCAGCTGCCTGTGTGGAGGGATTTCAGGTTGAGTCTCTCTTCTGGAACCCTGTCTAATCCAGTCCTGTGGATTCTGCCCCATCAAGCAGTTCCCTCGCCAGCGGCCACAAATTTTACACTCAGAGATTTATTCTTTGAACTTAACATTTTCTCTGCAGTTGTAGCTAAAACTTCTGGATGTCTTTCCTGGATTTGTAGGTTTTTTTTTTCTGTTTCTCTTAAAAAAACAAAAGGAAGTAGAATATGGAAAGGGTTCCATCAAAGTGCATTGGCGTAGAGTAAAAGAATGTGTGAGGGGGAGGTGGCTAAGCTCAGTGAACACCAATAACAGAGGGGAAGGTGAGGGTGAGTACTTCCTACATTTTGTGAGTGCAGACACACTTTTCTCAGGGCAACTCTCGTGTGTGTGTGTGTGTGTGTGTGTGTGTGTGTGTGTATGTGTGTGTGATGTTCATGTGCACGTGTGGCATGTGCATGCACTTGTGGCTCTAGTTCAACATTGTGTTGTCTTCAACAGCTCTCCACCTTATTGTTTATTTTTTAGTTTATTACTTATTTATTTATTTCATTTTATTTTATGTATATGAGTGTTACGCCTGCATATGTGTAAGAGCACTCATGTGATGCAGTGCCTTCAGAGGACTGAAGAGAGCATCCGATCCCCTGGAACTGGAGTTATGAAGGGTTGTTAGCCACCATGGGGGAGCAGGACTTGAACTTGGATCTTCTGCAAGAACAGCTAGTGCTCTTAGCCTTATTATTATTATTATTTTTTTTTGAGACAGGGTGCTGAATATGCATCTGACAAACAGATGCCATCTTCCTGAGCTTAGCTGTGCCTGCTTGCTTAAGAATGTCACTACTGGACTTGCTGACAGCTCACCTGCCCCCACATGGAAGGAAGGGCAGGGAGTCACAGGATCCTGGCCTGAGAGTCAGAGTCACACCTCCCAACCAACAGAGATGAGCGATTTAATTCTAAGTTCACGTCGCCTGGGGGAGCAGTTGGGGAAGACTAGGGGAAGGTCTCTCTTGCCATTTTGTGAGGGTATGAGAAAGCCACCATCCGTGCTTGGGTGGAGACTTTCCAGTGTGGCCTTGGATGGGGAGTAGCTACACTCCAGTAAGTAAACCTTCACCCATTGCTCTGTAAGTAAGCCCAATAAAGTCATTGGTTTCCCGGAGTGCCTTTGGGTGGAATTGTACCTTGGTTTGTCATTGGGATCAAGGGAAGAGGGGGTGCACAATGTTTTACTGCTCTGCAAAGAATTTTAGCAGGGCAGGGTCTCTCTCTGAAGCTGGAACTCCCTGATGTCCAGGTTGCCTGGGCAATGACCCCCGTGCCTCACTACTACTGGGATTATAGAAATGTGCCACTTTACCTGGCATTATACGTGTATCCTGATTTCCAGACTTAGGTTCTCAGGTTTGCACAGTAAGTACTTACTGAGTGAGTGTCTCCCCAGCTCTGGCAGTCCGTCTCTTGAAGGTTTAGATCACAAATACCTGGTATGTTCTTGATTCCAGGCACTGTTACAAGAGCTGTTCAGATGTTAACTCATTCAGTTTTCAGAACCATTCCATAAAGTGCTGCTATGGTTTTTATCTGGACTGTCCTCCAAAGGGCCTGGATGTTAAGAAGGCTTGGTCCCTAGCTTGAAGCACTACTGGGAGGTAAATGAACCTTTGAAAGGTGGGATCATGTGGGAGGTCTTGGGTCATTAAGGGAGTGTCCTCAAAGAGAATGAAGAAGGACCCCTTTCTCTGCCTCACTCTCTCTTTCACTTCCTAGCTGCAGAGGCATTCATGAATGCCTTCTTCTGTCACATGCCACCGCCATGATGCCGCTTCACAATAGGCTCCATGGTAATAGGGACACGTGAGCATGGGTGGAATCTTCTAAAACTGGGAGCCAAAATAAGCATTTCCTCTCTTATATTAATTCAGAAATTTTGTCATAGTAACGGGAAATTGACTATCACAGCTGGGTCAATTGGTTTTACAGAGGAGAAAGCTGAGGCATGGAGACATTCAATACCTTGTTCAAGATTTTCAGACTGTAGGCAGCAGAACTGGATTCTAGCCCTTTGACACATGTTGAACCTAAGGTCATAGGAAACTTCATGGAACCCTAAAAAAGCAGGCTATTGCTTTGCTATTGGTGGAAGCTCCCAATGGCCTGGATAGCTCTTTTCATTCATTTCCTTTCACCAGACAGATACTTTGAGGGAGATATTACTGTAGAATTTTTTTCCCACAATGAGATCTTTTCATTTGAAGGACCTTCTCATACAGTCTCAGCATTTTAATTCCTTTCCAAGGCGTTTTTCCAAAGGAATACATATGGTACCTTCATATTTTACAAACCTCTGAAAGCAAGACCTAAGGACAATGACGAAGTCCCCAAGCTTGTTCATGCGGGAACATCTTTGTTGTCTGGAAACAGTTCCAGGGCGCTGCACGTTAGGCTTTGTAGACATATTCCTGGGCATTGGGGTGAGGCTCTCTGACAGTACTGACTGTTAGCGTAACAGGATCCAGAATCCCCTTAGCTGACAAGCCTCTGGCCATGTCTGTGAGGGAGTTTCTAGACTGGGTTAATTGAAGTGGACTCACTCTAAATGGGGGAGCACCATTCCATCAGCTGGGGTCCTAGATGGAAGAAAAGAGAGGCAATGAGCTGAGCACTAGCATTTACCTCCCTCCACTTCCTGGCTATGGATGCCATGCGACTAGCTGTCTCTTGTTCCTGCTGTCATCTCTCTTCTACCCTCAAATTGTGGGCCCAAAGAAACCCTCTCTTCTTTAAACTGCTTTCCTTAAATTGCTTTGGTCAAGGATTTTGTCACAGCAACAAGAGAAGTAACTAATACAAGACCCTTCAGTTCCAAGGCATGGGAGTTAGGGTGCTTTGAATAGTCAAGTCAGTAAGGTACCAAAGTTGCAGATAAAGAAAGGAGGAGACATAACCCTGAGGAGCAGAGAGGATGAATATTGCAGTGCTGTGCACACAGGAAAAGACAGTGTTGAAGATAAAGCTGCTTATGCTTCTTGTCATGGCTGTGGAAAATGCTGGAAGCTGTTGTCCCTTCTCTGGGATTCCTACAGACCTGGGCAATTGGGAGCCTGCCAAGGCAGGGTGGGGTGAGATTTGGAGAACAGCAACTGGATCCATTTGCCGCCAGAAATAAAAAGCATATGTGTAACTAAGGGGAAGCAGGCCATTCCTGGGAGAATGGCCTCTTCATATATACCTGAGAAGCATCCGGCTCTTCCCTGAACTTTGCTATGACCTCTCTGTCCAGATGCTAACAACTCTAGTGTGATGTTTCATCATTTTCAGAGGCCCTGGAAAGAATACTCCTGTTTTTGGCAAGATAAATGCAAAGGGGACCACATCTTCCACTGGCTTGTGTAGGGGCAAGACAGAAGCGAACAGCCCCAAACTGTTGGAAGGTACCAGAAAAGTCTGGATTCTGAATTGAAAGCAGAGCGTTCTCGAGGCTGTAAAGAACCCATGCCGTCCTCCTCTAGCCTTCTGCTCCTGGACTGCCTGGAGCCACTACTCTGTGACCTGCAGGCCAAGTAAATGTTCAGGGTCAGGGGTCAGTCAAGGCAACTGTCCCACCGGAGCCTCCCCCAAATGCCACAGCCAATCTTTAGCCATACCAGTTTACTCACTTGAGTCCCAAAGCTTTCTGGCACAGACTCATACCCCCAACCCTGTTACCCGCTGAGACTCTGCCATCTATAGGGCTGCCACTGCATGTTGCTACCTTGAATGCAGGCAGGGGATTTTTTTTTTTTTTTGAGACAGGATCTCACTCTGTAGCCCTAGCTGGCCTGGAACTCACTATACAGGCTAGGCTGGCCTTGATCTCACAGAGATCTGCCTGCTTCTGCCTCCGGAGTGTTGGGATTAGAGGTGAGCACCACCACTCCAGAGTGACTTTATCCTTTTTATAATCATTCCACTGCCCAATGCCACCTATCTCATTGTGTGGGTCTCCAGCGGCTGGGGCCTAGCCTGTCTGCTCCTGAGGGAGCCCTCTTTGTGACTAGCTGGGGGGGGGGGTGAATGGATATATTCATCCATCTATTCATATATTCTGATACCATATACCCCTTAGCTGTGCGACAACCAAATCACCCTCTGAGATTGTCATTGTTCCCATTCAAGTGATTCGGACACCTGGGGCTCAGAGAGGTTTGACCACTTCCTTGTAATTGGCAGCAAATGACCCTAAAGTACATTTTGTGAACACTACTGACATGGTGGAGATAATATCAGAAAATATCACATATACAAAACAACATGAGATTCAAATTCAGCACGTGGATGAAAGTCTTTGAGGCCTGTTTTTTAAAAGTGATGTCCCTCTCCAACCTCAAATAATTCTTTTTCACTTCAAAATAATTTTATTTTTTGAAGAGTGCTGGAAGTAGAAGCCAGGACCTTGCACATGCTAAGCAAGTGCTCTAACCTCCAAACTCTATTCCCAACTCTTCACATTTTTGGATGCAGTTTCCTAAATGTATCTAAGTGTACATTCTTTTCCTCATGCAACAGATTAAACTATCGCAGAACAGTGATTAGCTTCCTGTCTCTAACCCTCCATGGGAAGTGTAAACTTCTTTGAGTCACTGATGAAAGTCTTGACATGGGGACTTGCCTTGACTGAGAACGTGAGGGCAGAGACAACAACGAGTCAGTTTTGAACCTAGACACTACGTATTTCTATTTGCCTTTTGGTGGCTTTTCCATCCTTGATTAGAAGAGCACACACCTAGGGCTGCTGCCTCTTCATCTTAGTCCTTAGAAAAAGACACAGGGAGAAGAGCTACCTTATCTAATCTGCAGAGTATGCATGAAGAAGAAATGCTAATCATTGTATGCTACTGAGTTTGAGGCTTATTTGTTATACAGCATAACTATTGGTGGTACTAACTGATATACTATTTTTAGTGTGTGTGTGTGTGTGTGTGTGTGTGTGTGTGTAGACAGAGAGAGAGAGAGAGAGAGAGAGAGAGAGAGAGAGAGAGAGAGAGAGAGAGAGAGAGAGAGAACATCCTGTCTCCATTTCCTATCTTGCTGGGATTACAAATGTGCACCACCACATCTAACTTGTTCAGATTGGCAAGGTTTGAGGAGCAGGCTTTTCTACCTGCTGAGCCAGCTTCCCAGCCCACTTATTCTTAGTTTTAATGTCACGGAATTGGGGCACTTGATGGAAACTTCTTGGTGAAATGCTGAGTCACTGTCGTAAACGATGAAGCCAGGGTTATACTCAGGTCTTCTAATTCTGAAGCTTGCTTGTCTCTGTGTGTTAAGCTGACAGAGATGAGCAACAAATGCCTTCAGGGCCCAGGGGGACTGCACTTTGGGGATTTCTTATGACAAGGAGAGATACACAGATGGTCCAGGGGAAGGTTGGGAGTCTCCAGGCTGGCACTCAGCCTGGGGCAAGGGCATTGGAGGTAGGAAATATATACCCACTGCCGTCCTCCATCCCAGCTAAATCCTTACAGGTACTGATGACATAGATTATCATATCGGACTCTCTTGGGATTACTTGAAGTTCTTTCTAAAACATGCAGAAGCCACATTCTTTTCTAAGCTCCTTGTCAGGAACCTAAATTCATACCAGTTTGCTGAGTTGGTACAAACTACAGAATTGATGGTACAGAAAGACATTAAGCAGGCTACAGCTCTTTGGACCATGTCAACAGATCATCTGTAGCCTCAACTGCAGAAACATTTCATTAAATCCTTTCAGTTTCTCCCCAAAGAGCAGGAATGCCCTTCTATCTTTGGAAAACAGATGGAAACCTGGCAGGATGTTCACCCCAGCTGGGATCATGGATTCACCTGAGCTAAACTCCAGAGGGAGAAGAGGAAAAGGGAGAGGGAGGGAGAGGGAGGGAGACTGGAGGAGAAGGAAGAGAGGGAAGAGAAGGAGAGGGAGAGGGAGAGTAGAGAATATCTTCATTCGAGGACTGTGTCTTGACTGCCATAGGCCATGGAGGAGCTGAAGTGTGCCACTGTACATGTCGGGAGCAGGTTCTGTCTCAGCAGAGTGACATGCCTGGGAGAAATGCAGTGCCGCATGCTGAACGAGGCCCAGAAATCTGAGGGTTCCCAGGCTGCAGAGGAAGTGTCAAGGACTGTCCATCTATGGAGGTGCTGTATTAACTTTTCCTGGCAAGATGTAAACAAATGCCTATTCACACCAGATAAGGAGCAGGCTGGAATGACCATTGTGCCAAAGTCCAATTTGGTAAATTAGTGAGTTTATTGGGCTTAGGTACAAAGAACAGGTGAGAGGTTACAGGAGCATGGATGACCTGAAAGCAAACAGTTGCATCACTGCAAGGTCTCACCTCTTCACAGATGACAGCGTCAAGGAGGCTGCATTACGGAGTCCCCCTTCCACTTATGCCTGCACTTCCTATATACTCTATCATCTCACTTGCAGCTGGAGGAGGGTGGGAGGGAGTAATGGCTACTATCCCAATAGCTCCATTAGAGTTATCATAGACCTAGCCACTTCCATAGTGTTTTGCTCTATTAGTTGCCATGGCTACCAGTCCAAGGCAATCTTTACTCCAAAGTGGCATTGGGGCAATCATGTTATGCACAGAGGAAAGAGGCCATACTACAACAGGAAGCAATTGTGGCGGTCCCTGCCCTGGCAAATAGTGGCTGGGGGCTCCCCTCACAGTTAGCCTGCCTGTGCTGAGGGCGCCCCTCACAGTGAGCCTGCCTGTACTAGGGCTCCCCTCACAGTGAGCCTGCCTGTGCTGAGGGTTCCTCTCACAGTGAGCCTGCCTGTACTGAGGGTTCCCCTCACAGTGAGCCTGCCTGTACTGAGGGCTCCCCTCACAGTGAGCCTGCCTGTGCTGAGGGCTCCCCTCACAGTGAGCCTGCCTGTACTAGGGCTCCCCTCACAGTGAGCCTGCCTGTACTGAGGGCTCCCCTCACAGTGAGCCTGCCTGTACTAGGGCTCCCCTCACAGTGAGCCTGCCTGTACTGAGGGCTCCCCTCACAGTGAGCCTGCCTGTACGAGGGCTCCCCTCACAGTGAGCCTGCCTGTACTGAGGGCTCCCCTCACAGTGAGCCTGCCTGTACTAGGGCTCCCCTCACAGTGAGCCTGCCTGTACTAGGGCTCCCCTCACAGTGAGCCTGCCTGTGCTGGGTAGCTTCAGTTCTCAACTTGACACACCTGGGAAGAGGGAACCTCAATTGGAGAATTTTCTTATCAGATTGGCCTGTGGGCGTATCTATGAAGCATTTTCTTGATTGTTGAGTGATGTGGGAAGGCCTAGCACACTGTGGGTGGTGCCATACCTGGGCAGGGGATCCTGGGTTATATAAGAAAGCAGGCTGAACACAGGCCAGAGGAGGAGCAAGCCAATAAGCAGTGCTCTTCTGTGGTCTCTGCTTCACTTCCTGCCTCTAGGTCCCTGCCCTGAGTCCTGCCCTGACTTCCCTCAGTGGTAAACTGGGATGGGGAAGTGGAAGCCAAAGAAACCCTTCGCTCCTCAAGTTGGTTTTGGTCAATGTTTTATCATAGCCACAGGAAGCTAACTAGAACACTGGCACAGTCAAAACAAAATAGACTTGACCAATCATTTACTGGCAAAACTCCATCCAGTGATGAGATTGGTCAACTCAAGAGTAAGTGAGCTCCAAAATGCCGCTGGAAGATGAATAGCTCTGAGCCCTTGGGAGGCAGACCTGGAATGTGAGTGGAAAGTAAGATGTGCTTAATTAACAAATGCAGTGCCTTGTTTCCTGCTGTATTTGAGAAAAATGTCATTAGTTACTTTTGCTTAGCTGGGACCAACACACCCCAGAGAACAACTTAAACCAGAAAAATATTTTAACTCACAGTTTCAGAGGGCTCAGTGCATGGTTGCATGACCCCATGAGTTTGAGAAGAACATCATGGCCATAGGAACATGTAGTGTCTTCACTTTATGGTAGACATGAATGAGAGAGAGATAGGGATAGGGAAAGGGAAAGGGAAAGGGAAAAGGAGGAGGGAGGGAGGGAGGGAGGGAGAGGGAGGGAGGGAGGGAGAGAGAGAGAGAGAGAGAGAGAGAGAGAGAGAGAGAGAGAAGAACCTGGGATTTAGGTACAACTTCCAAAGGCACATCACCAGACCCACCTCCTTTAAGATAGGAGCCACCTCCTAAGGTTTCTAGCACCTTCCAAAATACTGTCACCACCTAGGGAGCAAGTGTTCAACACATGAGCCTGTGGTAGACACTTCAGATTCAAACCACAACAGACAGTGAAATGAAAGAGGCCAGTCAGCTAGAGAAGATTCCAGAAATGAAACTTAGCAGCAGAGGCTGGTGAGGTTCATGGGACAACTGCTCATGCTCCTTGAGCATGACAGTGTCTTTGACCTCACATCAGAAGCATGGATGTGGAACTTGAATGGGGTAAGGGGGCAGCCAGGACATATAATGTTAAGAAGGCACTCACTGCCAGGGCAGGTGTATTTAGAGTTAACGCTGAATATGAGAGCTATCCTAAATCTTTTTCTCTGCGCCTCACTGTGTAACATTGCTGGACCCCATCCTGCCAGAGGCCTCAGCTCCATGTGTCGGAGCTGAGTTTTGCATCTTGACTCAGTCCCTTATCAGCTTGATGATTTTGAGATGGTTTCTTAACTCTTTGAATTTAATTTTCCCATGTGTGAAATGGTGGTGTGATTCTGGTCTTGAGGGCCAAACAGAACATTACGCCTCAAATCTCCAGTCACTGGTGGTGATAATGATGATTTTATTTTAAGTCAATGTCTTACTGTGTATCCTGGGCTGGCTTCAAACTCTTCATCCTTCTGTTTTAGCATCCTGGGTGCTGGGGTTATTTATAGGCATCCATCCTCATTCCTGACTATTAGTGGCCATTTTTTAGCTAGGTGAGGTGTCCTCTCTATTAGAGAATCTTTAAGGTAAGGGTGGTAGATGCCGTGATATTCAATTCAGGTTTTCTTGCAGGACCAGAGGATTGTTTTCCCATCTACTGAGAGGACCCTGCCAACAGGGTCTACTGAGGACAGAAGCCTGCATCCAATGCCTAGACAGCTTTGGGTACAAAGGCCAAGCTTTGGCTTCAACTTTGGTGACTTTGAAGGACCATCTCTGCTCCAAAGCCCCTGAGGGTCTGCTGAGGCTGCTGGATGGCAAGCAGAGCAGCCGGTGTTCTTCTTCTGCTTTCCTTGCTCACCACTATTAGGGTTTCTTCGAAGACTTCCTGCATGTCACGTGTTAACTCATCTTGAGGGGAGGGGTTCTGCTCCTGAGGGATTCATGCTGTGCTAATCATCCAACTCCCTCCTGTTCCTGTACTTACCATATTAATCAGGATTCTTTGGGTTGTAAAGTTAGGCAAGAAGAATGATACCCCAGAGGGCTGAATCACAGGAAAAGGGAGGGGTGGGAAGAACAGGGAGATCACCCAGGCTCCTCCCAGCTCTGTGATTCTTTGTGTACACGTTCTTCCTTCTTACTGAGATAGCATCCTCTAACATTACAGTGGACCAGAGCTCCTCGACCTTGTATCTCAGATCCCAGGCCACACGGGGAAACAACTTAATTTCTAGTCTTCAAATACATCAGAGGGAGAGGTCTGATAGGCCCATCTTTGAATCAGGTGCCACCCTGTGTCAATTTGTAGAGCTCAGTGACAGTAATACAGATGAAAACAGGGGCTGAAGAGATGGCTCATCGGTTAAGAGCACTGGCTACTGACTGCTCTTGCAGAGGTCCCAGGTTCGGTTCCCAACACCCACATGGTGGCTATTAGCAATTATCCGTAACTCCAGTTTCAGGGGATCTGATGCCCTCTTCTGACCTCCATGGACATTGCATGGCATGGGTGTACTTGCACACATGCAGGCAGTACACTCTCATATACATAAAATAAATAATAATGAATAAAAAAATCTTCAAGATAACTCCCATGGAGAGGGGGAGGGGTTTGGCCATAGAGAAAAGGGCATCCACTTATTGTATTTTTTATTTTTTTGCTTGAATAACATCTGAACAAGTAGGTAGATCTCATCTGCAACTTGAGGTGCTGAAAACTCCAGGCAGTTGCTGTAGCAGATCTGCAAATACCTGGTGTTCACCACACTGAGTACACCAATATGTGCAGGTTTGGGATAATGAAGGTAGGACAGGCTGAGCTGTTGACATACATCCTTCAGGAGATGAGATGAGGCCTCTTAAACCCCAGTTTACTCGGTTTTCAATGGGTCTCCACTGCCTACCAAAGGTCCACAAGACAGAATGAACCTCAGTTACTTAGAGTTGTGACATACCCACAACTCCATGACCTGTCTTTTATTGGCACATCTCTTTTATTGGTCCAATGCCCTACTGGTATTTTCTAGAGTCACTGCCCATGTAAACTCCTTTTACTTAAATCCATACCTCAGACCCTGTTTCCCTCACTGGGAAATCCAAATGACCTCACAGCCTGAAGGCCAGGCTGTATGTACGTGACATAGACCTAGAGAGCTAGCTGTATGTGCTGTAGGTTTGAATGTGGGGTGAATGGGAATTTCTCTGTGGTGGCAGTCATGGTAGTGGGAACATCCAGTTTGCAGCAAACGTAAGGGCACAAAGGAGCCTGTTATCTGTTGACAGTACCAGCTGGTCTTCTCTCTGGCCAGGGTCAGTACCCCCTCCCAGCTTCCCTCAAGTCCAAACCTGTTTTCTAAGCCTAGGTCAGCAGTTCAGCCTGCTACTTGGTGAGTCACCTACCATTGCTCCAAGAATTCCTTGAATGTTCCAGTGAAGTCAGTTGTTATTTTAAACCTCTAAGCCCCAGCACAGAACAGGGCTGCCCAGCTTATTCGCTCATAGGCAGAGAATTCGAGTGTCAGGCTGGCAGGAATGCCTGGCATTGCTCTGCATTGGTGTGATTCATCATCCTGGCTGGGGGAGCGAAGTCTCCGTTGAGCTGACTGAGCCAGTCAAGCCAGCCTCAGAGCCTCTGATTGCTGAGGCCGCTACTGCTTCCTGAGGTGAATTCACCAAAGTGCCACCTCAGAGCACTGGGAGCAAATTCTCGCTTGTGGAAACACCCAGTTTTCCACAGACGTCACTCTTTCGTGTCCCTAAGGACAAAGGCTGTATGGATTTGAAAGAGCAGTACAAAAATTCCCCTGTTAGCCTGCAGGATTCACTCCTAGGTGAACTTCCCTTTCCAGGGCAAGAGTGCTAGTGTGGAGAGCTAGAGCCGGAGCCAGCAGGAGAGTCGGAATATATACTGTTCAAGAAGGATAAGGACAGGAAGTTATGTGTGAGGGTTAGAGTTACTAAAAAACACTGTGGAGAAAGGGAGGGATGAAAAGAAGCAAAATATTTGCTTACCTTTTGCCTTCGTCTTGACCTTGCTAAAATTAACATTGCTTAGGGCCAGTTCCCCGGATTATATATGGACAAAATGTTGAGGCTGGAGTAGAGCTAGAACAAGTACGGATGAACATCGTAGGCTGCGCTCATGATCCAGGATACCGATACTGTCTTACTTCGTGGTCCCCAGGTCAGCCTTCTTTTTCTTCTATGAAGAAGTGTCCTGCAACTTTACCTCCAGCAAACAGGGTTAGCATAAACAAGAGGAAAAGTTCTCTGGTTGCCGCCAGGTGACTAGGGGGCAGGGAGTGGGCCAGAAAGGCCTTTTTGAATGGAGGCACCATTTCCGCACCAACACAGTCCTCTCTTGTTCATATTTGCATTGAACAAGCCATTTTCCGTGCTGACATTTTGCATCTAGTTAAATGCCAGCAAATCCAGAGAGATGTGGCTTTGACCTGTAGCCTGCCCTTTTGGACAAGTGTCTGATGCTGTGGTACTTTAATTCCAATTTCTGATATTCTACATTTTTTTTAACAAAATTGGATGAAAAGCTTCAGAGTTAATATTATCTCTGCTGAGCATTTAATTGAGAAATGTTGTTAAAAAGGCATTTGGCTTAAATGATCTAAGTGTATGTGTAGATATTTATTTTCCTGCAGTAAAGTGGCTTTGAATGATTTTTTGGTATTATTAGGGAATTAAAGAAGAATTTGCCTTCAAATATTAAATGTGGTATTTTTTTTAGAGCCCATGGTTCTGCTAGATATGCAGGAGAAAGTGATGCTGAGGGTGGTTTTCAAGAATCTAGGGAGAACATTTGTATGTGTCAATCCCAAAGTTCTTGCTCTACAGATTTTATGTAAAGCAAATGTGGGCAACAGCGAATTATATCTCCATTTAATTCAGATGCATTACCATTTTTATCAGATTCTGTAAACCAATGTTGTTTAATATACACATGTTTACTTTTACTTTTACTAAGTCCTAAAACACCATGTGTCCTGTAGACAGTGTCTAGGCGAAACTGGGTACTTGCTGAGCTCACGTCAATTAANAACCACTGAGCCATCACCTCCAGCCCCAATTATTTCAACTGTATATTAATTCTCTAAACTTCTGATTATAATTTTTAATCAGATCTCATAAAGTAATTTTCAGAGGTTACTCCATATAATTGTCACAACCTGAGAGGACAGGATGGGGATTTATTTGCACCTGATTTAGGAAGGGAAGGTGATAAACTAGCTAATATCAAAATGATATGAAGCTCAGGTCTCAGTTCTTGGAATTCAGCCTTTCAGTAAGCTCCTGGCTTCCTCTAGCCCATTTATTTAACTACTTTTATTTGTTAAACAATGTTTAAGACATTTTTAATACCTTTAGATTTCCAAGTGGAATATTTTCAGCTGTAATGAAGAATGTAATCATGACCCTGTCAGGGGAATATGTCCAACTGCAGGACATGTGAGGTGAAATGAGCCAGATACAGAAGGGCAAGTGTGTCATGTCTTGTCTCATATGTGGAAACAAAATACAAAACCAGTGGACCATAAAAAGAAGAGGACAACTCATTAGGAACAGGAAAGTCTTGGGAGGCGGTACCTGAGCAGTGAGGCAAGGAGAAAGCAGAATGGAAAGTAGGTCATAATAATGGTATATTGCCATATATGTAAATATTGCAGTGAAAGCTATAACTGTACTACTTATGCAAATAATTGGAATAATTTTAAAACATTACATAGAGCTGAAATATTATTAACCCCTACTGATACCATTAGAACATAGCCCAACATACCACTCATGTGTGTAGGGATGCTGGTGTAGACTTCACATCAGTCATATGCAAGTGTAGAACATGTCCTTCCACACAGTGTGTAATGCTCACTACTGAGAATAAATCACTAGGTTCTAGTTTATGTGTTAACTGCACAGCACTATATTATTATTTGAGTGTACTACTTATCAGATGTTCTCTGTACAGCTTAATGTCTTTTTATACTTGCAGCTGTCTCATACACCTGTGACCTCCACTACCTCTCTTGATTGCAATCATTTTTCTCTTTCTTTATTAAATTCTCCTGTTTGTGCAAGCTGTCACGAAATACTGATGTTCACACAGCAACAAATTGATCTAAACTGCATTCCTCAGAATGGATTCTTGTTGCTAAGTGGCAAGTGACTGTACAAACACACAAATTATGTATGTATAAAGATCTGCATATATGTACATATAATACCACATGGCATGAATATTCTTGGGCCATACATTTCTTTATTGGCTTTGTTTCTATGGAGAATGCTGACTAATACAGTAACATTCATGTTATATCGAACTATTCACCCACTGAGCTTCTTCTCCATCCCCTTCTTCTATTAAACTAGAATATAAACACTCAATTACCCCTGTCTCTCTCACATGTAGGTGTAAATCTAGGACTCAGACTCACTAACTAGATCTTCCATGGGCAGAGTTCATTGACCAAGACTCGGCCTAAGGTCCCATTAATAGAAGAAAATCTTATCCCCATTCCTACCTAGAAGTATAAACACTTCGAACTACCTGAAACTTAGAAGTATAGGACTGAAGGCCAATACTTCAAGCCCAAATAAAATGAAAGCACCACAACCCAGTGAACCATGTTTTGAGCATCGCTTAGCCATGGCCTGTCTGTCACCTACACCTTTGGAAAAGTGAACCATATAGTCACTGTGTCCAAGTTCTCTGTTTTGTAGAAACAAATACATTCATAAGTAACACACTAGTTTATGTAAGAGATTTCTAACTTGTAGAAACCAAATATCCTCTATAGAGAACCAAATATCTATAAATCAAATTATCTAAAGGATCTCAGTTCATATTTGTTTTCCTTATTAGAAAAAGTTTAAGTATACAGGAACAACTAATACTAGAAAGTACGTCTACTTAAACACCCATGCTTATAATTCCTATTCCACGGATGGTTAGTGGCATGCTTCTTTCATTTAAAAATGTGGGACCAGGAAGGGAGTATAATGTTGTGCTCTGTTAGTAAGAGCTTTCAGTGGACCTATGTGGCTGAAAACCAGCACTTCCATTTAGAGGAGACCTACAAAGAAAGATGGAAAAATCAGTCTGTTCATTGATGCAAATGTGTTGTCGAATACTATCAATAACTTCTCTCTCCAAAAAATATGTGTGATTTAAATTGCTCACGAAACTATACTAAACAGGAGTTGTTTTCAGTAGATAATTCAAAATGACCAAAAAATTCGTCAGCTTGCGTATGATATACAATGGCCCTGCCAAATGCTTGTAACGGCCAGCACTACAATCTAATCCAAAGGTGAGTGATGCGGCAATTTCAGCACCAACTGGAACATTTTAGAAACACGGAGAAGAAGACATTGCTCAAGAATTTGAAGAAAACTTCTCCTGAAACAGTATAAATTAACTAGCAGCCTAGAGTTAATTATGATTCTAAGACTTAGAAGATGACACTGTCATTGGTGCAGAAGGGACAAGAAAGGAAGGTCAGGGCTGGAGAGATGTTAGAGAGCGTGCGTTACCTATATAATGTCGCGAATAAATCCTTCTGGCAGTTCTTGTAGATGATCCTGGTTCAAATCCTAGTACCCACATGGGTACTAACAGCATTATCTAAAGTTACAGGGAGCTGGAACCCTCTTCTGACCTCCAAAACATTGCACAACACGGGTACACTTGCATACATGCATGCCAATTAAGCGCATACACAAAACCTCAATAAAAAAGGCAAAAAAAAAAACGGAACCACTCATACATACTTTCCACCCTTCCTCTGCTGTAGCCTGCCAATCCGCCTTATTTTTTTGTTATTATGGTATTATTTAAACCGACGCACTCACACTGATATATCACTATTTACGATAATACGCCCAGACGAACTGAGGTAGTAACGAATCAGCTACTCTTGTACAGCGATATAGATCTTGAGATTTCGAGAAGTACAAAAGAACATAGATCGATACTCGAACTTCAAGATGCAAAGGTAAATCGGCGGGATAGGAACATATGGTATATCTCTATATTCCTGCAGGTACTTCAACTAATACTCTCTCCTCGACGCACCTCCTTTTAGACGCGTTCACTCTGCGTAGTATCCGCAGCTAAATCCCATTACCGCCGGTGATATGGATGCAATCTATGGGCTCAAGCTGGCTGATGGTAGGGTATGGCAAATTTAGGGCTTTCACCTGTTACATAAAACAGGCTTCAAATCTATACGTCCGCACTATAAACAAATTGATTATATTTGTACCATAGTAGGCAATATGCCCACGCATCAAGAATGCTCTATACTATGGTGGCTATGATGAATGAGGTCTGCCTTTAAGTACACCTGAGTGTAACTTAATGTAAATCCAGGTATGCCTTGATGATACCCTTCAGGTTACACAGCATCTTAAGGACATAGAGGATTTCTTTTAGGCAGATGGAAGAATGAGGCTATGCATGGAGGAAGGTATGAGTAAGTCAGAGAATGTCTTATACGCTCACGAAAGGGAGGCTTGAGGGAATAAAACCAGGTTGGCTTCTACATGGGTTAGAATAGCCATCGTCTTTCTGAGAACACATTATGGCAGCAGCCAGAGGGACAATGACCGCAGATGAATTGCGTTTTCCACCCAATAGCCAGTAAAGAACCATGCCTCAGTAAACTCACACTACGTTTACGAGGCGAGGAGGCGCCGTGGGCTCTTTTCATAACCTTCCCTCAGCTCATCCCATCTGTATGGCGGCGGGACACAACATGGCACACCCACATGGCGGCTGAAATGGGCACCTCGAAAATCCCACTTAGTGTCCCTAGGGCAACATCAGAAGCCAACCTTCCATACATCGGCCTACACGTGGATATCCTCCCGAGACTTAAAGCCCTTGTGTCCTTGGTACGCAACCTACTTTCTCCTAGAACCTCTTGAAACGAGTCAACTTCATCCCTATCTTTCGAGTCTACACACCTGAATGTTGTGCGCTCTTCCTACGGATATCCGCAAACGCAAATCATACAATATAGCAGAGACTATTCACGCTACTCATTACATGGTCCAACACCATCAAATAATACAAACCCTATAAGAAAACTAATACAATACTTATCTCTCTAAATTAAAAAAAGAAACACCGTATTAAAAAAAAAAAAAAAAAAAAAAAAAAAAAAAAAAAAAAGAATCTAGGGAGATGGAAATGAGGAGAGATGGACTCGTGCAGGCTCTGGAGGGAAAAATAGGTTCAAAGCCTGCATCTCCCACGTGATATATGTCAGTGTGATGAAATGTGGCTTGGAGAAGTTAAAGGACTTCCTGGTCTTCATAATAGTCAGTGGTCCAGCAAGCCCCAGGTCTGACTGCACAATTGCTGTACAGCTATAAGGCAGCAGCAGGCATGGACACATGGCTTATCAGCCCACGGCTCTTCTCTTGGGAATTCCAAGACCACATCTTCTGGCCATAGTTAACAGCCAAGAGGGATGGACAGCCAGTCAAGCCAGGCTCCTTCTCCGAATGTTGTTACTAGGGATGCAGGGGTTGAGTTGGTGTACTCAGTTGGATGTTTGGAATGTCTGATGCTTTGTAGAAGGAGCTTGTACTCTGTAGCAGTGAGGATGGCAGTGTGTGCCTGATAAGTCAGGAGGCTCTGATAACAGTTCTTACCCTAGCAGATTTCGGCTGCCATTTCTCTTGAGATCTGATTCTACTGTGTGTACCCCTGGGGCCTCTGAGCTACCCCAGTTTCTTGATTTGATACCCTTTCATTTTTGCTAGCTTCGGGGGCTTCAGTTTTCTGAAACCATGCAGTATCTGATTAAGAAAGGTGGTCCAGGAGAGTTGGGGACTAACTTGCCCTAAAGCCCATTCCATTTTCTCAGCAACTTTCATTCTCAAAGAAGAGATATGTTTTCCTTAAAACCAGAAAATAATTTTTCAAAAGACTGAGTTGCATGTGTTTTGGTTCACGAAGCTTAAGAATTATGATCAGACCACAGAATCCAGGTTTCGGAAACCCACGAACAATGTGGAAATCGCCCTTTAAATCTTTTCCCTTTTTTCTTGGTTCTGAAGAATTTCTCCAATGTTTATATTCTCTTAGTGCCATATTTTAGGTTCTATAGCTTAGTTGCTCTCTCTCTCTCTCCCTCTCTTTCTTTCTTTCTTTCTTTCTTTCTTTCTTTCTTTCTTTCTTTCTTTCTTTCTTTCTTTCTTTCTTTCTTCCTTCCTTCCTTCCTTCCTTCCTTCCTTTCTTTTTCTTTCTGAATTTGAGATAATATCTCATATAGCTCAAAGCTGGTCCTAAGAGGATGATTTGAATGTCTNAGTATCTGATTAAGAAAGGTGGTCCAGGAGAGTTGGGGACTAACTTGCCCTAAAGCCCATTCCATTTTCTCAGCAACTTTCATTCTCAAAGAGAAGAGATCATGTTTCCTTTTAAACCAGAAAATTAATTTGTCAAAACGACTGACTGGTTTTGCATTTTGTGTTTTTGGTTTTTCAACGAAAGCTGCGTACGGAATATTAATTATATCAGGACCACACCAGAATGCCAGGTTTTTCGGAAAAACCCACGACAAGTGTGGAAATCGCCCCTCTGTCCGGTCCTTTTAAAATCGTGCCCGGGGGGTCTTGGTTCTGAAGAATTTCTCCAATGTTTATATTCTCTTAGTGCCATATTTTAGGTTCTATAGCTTGGGGCTTTTTTAGTTGCTCTCTCTCCTCTCTCCCTCGATTCTTTCTTTCTTTCTTTCTTTCTTTCTTTCTTTCTTTCTTTCTTTCTTTCTTTCTTTCTTTCTTCCTTCCTTCCTTCCTTCCTTCCTTCCTTTCTTTTTCTTTCTGAATTTGAGATAATATCTCATATAGCTCAAAGCTGGTCCTAAGAGGATGATTTGAATGTCTGATTCCTTTGATTACAGGGATGTGCCACCATGCTCAGTTTATGTGTTTTTGGGATCCAA
Source organism: Rhizomys pruinosus (assembly GCA_009823505.1). Classification (NCBI taxonomy): domain Eukaryota; kingdom Metazoa; phylum Chordata; class Mammalia; order Rodentia; family Spalacidae; genus Rhizomys; species Rhizomys pruinosus. The sequence goes on along the minus strand of VZQC01012409.1, from coordinate 209,379 downwards.
TCCAGGTCTTTGTGCATGATAGGCAAGCACTTCACCAACTGAGCTACATTCCCAGCCCCAAATATTTTCATTTGTTTATTTGTTTTGTTTTCTTGTGATGATGAGGGTTGAACTCAGGGCTGTGTGCATGTTAGACAAGTGTTCCAACAGGAAG
>VZQC01012409.1:101725-204225 GCA_009823505.1 Rhizomys pruinosus | reverse complement strand
ACACTGAGTGGTGGGAGAGGCCTAGTAGTGAGGGTATCGTGTGGAATTCATGGCACCCCACCTTCCCTCTTCCCCGCCAGACTAGATTTCTCTGGGATCTGTTATGATGCCTGGGCATGCATACCCACCCACACAGGAACACGAATGCCAACATATAGACACATGCATACAGAAACAAATATGAATGAACATGCATATTCACACATAGGTGCAAAATGTATGCATACATATATTCACAGATACAGATGCCCATGTCCAGATGCATGTCCATACATATGCATGCAGATACATGTACACACACACACACACACATGCACACAGAGTGATTTTCCTAGGTATTGGAGATCAGGTTCTTTGTCTCATGAGCACAGCTAGCTCCTTCTTGCATCAAAGGAGCAGGAACAGGACTATGTATTTTCCTGACACAGCTGACAGGTTTCTCTGAGAAAACTTTTCAGAGAATGTTTCCTTCAAATACACAACTTTTTGTTTTGTTTTGTTTTGTTTTGAATGAGTCTCACTGTGTAGCCCAGGCTGGCCTCAAATTCATTATCCTTCTGCCTCAGCCTCTCCAGTGCTAGGACTATAGGCATGTACCATCACAGCCATCTAGAACATTCTTGAAGGGAAATTTTCTATTTAAATATTTGTTTTCTTGACAGAAGGAGGTGGAACAATCCACTTGACAGCCACCCTCTCATCTCCCTACAATACCCAATGAAGACAATTGCATGGCTCCAGCATCTTTATCTGGAGACTCTCATGAGATCCTTCATGACCCAACATGGGCAGCTGTCCCACTGTGAGAGGACTGGGCACGCTGTGTCATAATCCCTGCTATATTCTCCCTAGGGCTGCTGAGGGCTGGCATGCATGGAGGCTCCCTTACAAAGGATCCCTCTGACTCCGTTGGCCCCAGGGGGTGGTCTGAAGATAGCTTGTGCTAAAGGATATGGGCATTTGTGAATGATCACTACAGCAGATCAAGCAAGGCCACATGACCTTCGAGGGAGTGGGAAACAGGGTAGATACTTCCCAGAACCAACCAAGGGAAAGCCGGATGGGACAGAAAAAGCCTCAGCTAAGCATAATCAGACGGCAAGACCCCTCTTTGGCATCAAGGCTGCAGTCTTCAGCCAAATGCTGGAACCGCCCCCCCATGTGAACATGGTAGGGTTACCAGTGAGAAGGTGATGGACCCCTGTTCTACGTGTACTCGTTGAAAGGATGGTCACCTTCTGACCTTCTGGTCGGTCATCGAGGCTCAAGGCTAGGCTGGCAAGGAATCTCTTCCTGGGAGATCCCCCACCTATACCATTTAGGAGACCACTTTAGGCTGGCCTTAGAGCCTTTGCAATGTGTGTGTTATAACAAAGGCAATGTTTGCCACTCCAAAATCTTTATTTTATTGGTTGTCATGTAAAAGACAAACAGCAGGAAAGAGGAAAACGGATTTAATTCAAGTAATAGTATAAAACTGAAAATGAAATCAATTCAGGGTTATTAACAAGAATCGATTAGCTTTCCTGTTAACTCTTGAGAGGAAGAAGACGACAGACAGAGAAGATTTTAAAAGGAAAGGAGATGAGGTAGAGAAAGAAAGCACAGGGAGGAGAGAGCAGGAAGGGTGGAGAGGGAGGAATGTGAGGACAGGTGATGCAGATCCTGTTTGGTGCACATTGAAAACAACATAGAAAAGTCTTATGCCCATAACAGTGTATTCTCTCTCTTTTGACAAACACATAACACTAGGGAGTTTTTTTTCCTGAATAAAATTAAATCAAAGGCAAGAAAGTAACAACAGCAGCAACAACAAAAACCTCTAGGGCAGCCATGTAGATAGATGGCTACTGCTTTCTAACTTTGGCTCTGGAGGCAATAGAATGTGTGGAGATTGTGGGTAGTTGCTGCATATCAGTCCTATTGAAAAGGTCCATGGGCACAAGGCTAACATTGGTTTCTGGGAACATAGAAAGTGGATTACTAGACTTGATTTTTAAAGAGCTGCTGAAAAATCAGTTTTATGCAAAGTCTCGAACTTTCAAAATATTGGATGTGTTTTTAAATCTTTCTTCTTCTTCTTCTTCTTCTTCTTCTTCTTCTTCTTCTTCTTCTTCTTCTTCTTCTTCTTCTTCCTCTTCTTCTTCTTTGTGTGAGTATGTGCGTAGGGCACACATGTAGAAGTCAGAGGCCAACTTCTTTTCAAACAGCACTGTACCAGGTTTGAAATGCCTCCCACTCTTCCATAGACAGATGGCATCTTTGCCTGCTCCCTTGGAATGTAATGGGCTTGGGACCGTTTGGGAAAATTGATTATGGAGAAAGGGACACTGCTACATCTAAGTTCCTCAAAGACAAGGCAGCTTCTGTGTGATTCTCTTAGAACTCCTTCATGGCTTCCCAGCACTGGTTTTAGAACTCAGTTGCCTTGCTGAGAATCCCAAGCCGCAAAAGAGATCCCACAGAGATGCTCCACGGAGAGCCTCTGCCAACTCTCCAGGCCATTAGTGAGTGGCAATGGTCAACACTGTGCAGGTGTCATCTTGGACAGCCTGTTCAGCTGAGTTTCTAGTAGATTCCAGTCTCTGATATCATCTGGCTTGGATGGCTCGAAACATCCCAAGTGCAAATGGTACAGCTGAATCCAGTCAATTATCAGACCCCAGGACACAATAAAACTTGTTTTCAGTATCAGGTGGTTTGCTACACAATGGGAGCACTTGGACCAAGCATGTGCACTACTTACTACTAGTGCGAAGGGCCGAGAGTCCTCTCTAGGTCTTGCCGATACTGCAGGCTCACATTTGTCCAGTGCATTGGTACTGGATCTCTTGGTGCCCCACTCTCCTGCAGCCGGAGGAAGAAGATGGTTGTGGGAAACCTGAACATTGGTGAGCTGGGAAGGAGGTGGAGGTAACCCAGAAGCACTAGCTCAAGGTAGCCACGAGGGGAGCCAATTAAAATTGGAAAGTTAACCTTTAACAAAAGAGGCTCCCTTTACCTTTGCATCTCAGAGATTTGGTCTGCAGATGGCTTGTCAAATCCCTTCATCCAGCCAGCCCCAATCCCCTTGCTGCCTGGTGTTTGGATGCAAGACTCTCAAAACTTATGTACACATGAAGAGCGCATCTGGGGACATGGAGAGCCCCTGAGCTGTGCTTCTCATCCAAGCCAGAAAGTGACAGGGAAAAGAGAGGAGGAAAGGTCAGGGGGGAATAAAGAGGAGAAGAAGGAGGAAGAAGGCATGGGAAAAGAAAAGAATGAAAAGGAGCAAGGAAAGGAGGGAGGGAGGAAAACAGAGACAGGAAAGAGGACAGGAACAAAGAACCCAGGAGAGAGAGCTAAGAGGGCATGAAGAGAGAGAGCAGAAAGGAGGAAGATGGAAGAAAAGTGGAGGAGGAAGAAAGGAAGAGAGGGGGGCAGGAAGGAAAGAAGGAAGAAAGGCAGGAGAGGAAGAGGGAAAGGGAGAGGGAAGGTGTGATGAAGGACAGAGGGAGGAAGAGAGGAGCGGGGGAAGGCAGGGAAGCTGAAGTCTGCGTGCCCTCCCAATGTTTGCCTTTCTGCCTGCCTGTGGTATTACCTTCATCAGAAGCAGATGGACTGAAGCACGTCAAAGCCTACCTAGGCAGGAAGCATTGCTTTAATTTACCCAGGTCACGGCAAATACATTGGCATTCAGCCTGTGAAGTTGTTTGAACTTACAAGGAGTAACCCGGCAACAGCAATTACCCCACGTGTCCGTTGTGCTCTGATGATACAAACGCGAGCAGAATGGAGTCTCATCATTTCGCAAGGTGACAAAAAATTGGATTCTGCTGTTTCACCTCCACCTGTGAAGGAGCAGGGAGGTGCTGAGAGGCCAGCTGAATACACAGAGTCCTCCAGCTAGGCTCCGAAAATGGAGGCTCCTTGCCCTGCCCTCCACCTTGGGCCTGCTGCCTTGAGTGGGCTTTTGTCTGCTGAGAGCACACCCCCAGAATTTCTTATCAGATTGACTGTGACAAGGGCTGGAGGCTGGCTGGCAAGAATGCATCAAGTCAGACCCTGCTATTCAAAAATAGGGATTTATTTTTTGTCACAGAGAACCAACCAGAGCTGATGTTAACATAGGCACTATAGGCACTGTCTTCGAAAAAAAAAAAATTCACAGTGATCTAGCAACAATATTTACTGAGTTACAAATCACAGCATGGTACTGTCTGGAGAGGGCTATGTAGATGTCTCATTTAATCATCCCACACCCCTGAGGGTAGTCTTATTATTCTTTCTATTTTAGAGGTGATGACTTTGAGACACAGAGAGGTCAAGACCTGCCCAAGGTCACACAGCTAGTGAGAGGCAGAAACTGGGTTCAAATTCCCAGCATGCTGATATTGTAGCTGCATCCTCAATCCTTTTTGTCAAGGCAACTCTCAGCTCAGAGAAGATTTCAAATTGTCTTTAGGTACTTGAAAATAATTTGAACAGTAGTGACATTTATTTATTTATTTATTTATTTATTTATTTATTTATTTATTTATATGAATGTATTGTCTGCATGTAGGTCTGTGTACCCGAGTCATGCAATGCCGCAGAGATCAGAAGAAGGCGTCAGATTCCCCTGGAACTGGAGTTCTCCTGGAATTGGAGTTACAGATGGTTCTCGGCCGCCATGTGGGTGCTGGGGAATCGACCCCAGGTCCTCTGCAATAGCAGTCGGTGCTCTTAACTGCTAGGCCATCTCTCCAGCCCTGCAACTTCTATTCTTAGAGAAAGGTAAGTAACCTTTCAATAACTCTCACCCATTCATGAAGTCAAGATTGCTTCTGTCTGTCCTGTTGGTCCTTTCAGCATATGAGATGAAGAAAAGTTCATTTTGTTCAAAAGACCCTGGCTTCAGACTTTCTATCTTTTTAGACTGCCTTTCCCATTATGAGTGGAAATCACTGCAGTTTTTCGGGAAGCTCTGGGCTACTAAGACTAATCACTGCTGTGTCTGAGGAGATCCCCCAGGATGGGATATTTCACCAGGCAGTGTAGATTAGCAATCAGGGCCCAGCCTGGGTCATCAGCTGTTGACTCCAGAGTGGCTCACTAACGGACAGAGAGTTTTCAAGTCCACTTCCATTGATAGGAACAGTCGGGGGCCTCTGGGAGGTTAGCTGGAACCCAGCAGTCTGAGTGATTCTTTGAGCTGGAATTAGCTAGTGGATTCATCTCATGCTGGTTCACCACCAGAGAAGAACTGATAGTGTGGGAGAGTGAGGGGATGAGTGGAGAAATCTGGGGACTCTGTATCTGACACATGCAAGAGCTGTTCTTGGGCACAAAATGTCTGTGGGCTTGAGTCTAAGTGCAGGTGTGTCAGCAGAAAGATGGCTCCCTTACTGTCACTGAGAACACACCGCTGACCCTTCCTTGAAAGCAACTGGCCTACCAGCTGGTGCTAAACCATCTGGCTTCTACCACCCTGGCAGAACAGACAGAGCCTACTGAGCGAGGCCTTTTAGACCCAGCTCCCTACCTCCCAGCTATGAAAAAGTTAGAATGCGTTGTTCTCTATAAAACCAAACAAAATGGTTTTATAGCCCCTTCCCCAAGCAATATTTTAAAAGTCCCCAAACTTTTCAAAAAAGGGGAAGGGAAAACGTTTGCCCATAGGCTATAGAAGATGGTCCTCTAAGCCATTTTACTATGGCAGAAAAGAGGGAAATTCTAGATTCCCAGAGCCATGTGGTATTAGAGATCATTTAGTTTGGGGTCCAGTGTTGACAAATTTTTTTTAGATAAAAGGTCGAGTTTTCATAAGGAATGTTGTGATTTGGAGACATTGGTTCAATTAGAAAATCTTTCAAAAAGCATTTAGGAAGTTCTGGAGTTGGTAAAATGTTTCCCATTCAAGGGGACCTGAGTTTGAATTCCCAACACACACACACACACACACACACACACACACACACACACACACACTGTCACACTGTCAAACACTGGGCATAGTGGCTTATGCCTGTATCCCAGTACTGAGGACATGGAGCCAGGGCAATCCCTGGAGCTTTCTGCCCAGTTAGCCTAACCAAATTGGTGAGCTCCATGTTCAGAGAGAGACCTTGTCTTGAAAAGTAAGGTCTAGAGCTGAGCAACTAAAGCTCACCTGACATTGATCTCTGGCCTTCAAACGCATGTGCATCCACATGGACACATGAACACACACGGACAGGTTGTCATATACCCCCTCAAAGCCATCTGGTTAAAAGGAAATAGAACAACCAAGAACCTCATTTGGTTCACAGGACTCTGCTTTGCAGTTTTTCGAGTGCCCTGGCCACTTGCAGAGATGGGGAAACTGAGGTAAAGAGGAGATGAGATTGTTAAGTTGTGAAGCAGCAGCAGATGGCAGATATTATCAGGATCCCACAGTCTCCCACACCTTCTGGATTTTGTTGACCTTCTTTCTCTCACCTAGCAATGAATGTCTGTAACTCTGTGCTTAGGAGGTGCTTAAAATACCCAGAAAGTCCCATTAGCACATGTAAGCTAGAAGCATGAGGAAAGAGCTGCTCAATGTGACCAGTAACAGTAGGAGGCTGGGGACAAAATGTCCCTGCTTTTTTTTTAATTAATTTTTTATTTATTTCCATATGTGTATGAATGTACTGTCTGCATGCAAGTTTGTGCACCCATGTCGTGCAATGCTGCGGAGGTCAGAAGAGGGTGTAGGATTCCCCTGGAACTGGAGTTCTCCTGGAATTGGAGTTTCAGACAGTTCTTGGCCGCCATGTGGGTGCTGGGGATCGAACCCGGGTCCTCTGTAAGAGCAGTCGGCACTCTTAACCGCTAGGCCATCTCTCCAGCCCCCAAAATGCCCCTGCTTTTTAATCCCTCTTCCCCCAGGTGGGATACCTCCATGGTAGGCTCTGCACCCTCAGATAAGGCAACTGTGGGGCCGTCCTCCCCTGTCTGTTTCCTGCCCTGCATTTCCCAAATTAAGGGACCACATTCAATTCGTGTGGTAGGTCAGGGTCTGCCTCAGTGAGAACCAGAAAAAGGCAAGCTCTGGATGTCTGGAGAGGAAAGCTTTATCTCTGTGAGGGGTTGCCAATATGCACCTTGCAATTATGGGAGTGGAATGTTTATTTCTACTAAAGTCAGGTACCCTTGGATCAATGCAAAGAACTCTGTATCACTGAGGGTGCTGGCTGCTTGCAGAGACATGGGGAAGCAGACAGTAGAGACTACCTGGGTCCATAGCCTGGGGAAAGGCTCTCCAGGGAACAGGGCATGCTGATTCAAGCATATTCAATAAAAGAGAACATACTAGGACTATGTCTCTGAGTATCCTGTAAATGCAAGATAATGAGTATGCCATTTCGATTAATAATACTTTTATTAAAAGTAAAGTTCAATTCAGTGACATGAAAAAGCCAGGAAAATTATCTTCCTGTCGCTTGCTTTTCCCTTTACCTTTCCTTGCCCCTCCTTTCCTTTTCTCCCATCTTCCTGTATCTCCCAGGACGGAATGGCACTACCCACTCTGGCACCAGCTCCAATTGGATGGCACCAGAGCTGGGGCCACCATCGAGCTTGTTCTTAATCAGTGAGGATCGAATGATGGCTGCCAGTGTGTGTGTGTGTGTGTGTGTGTGTGTGTGTGTGTGTGTGTGTCTGTGTGTGTGTATGTGTGTGTATGTGTATTTTCTGAGTCTATTCAAGGAAGAAGTGAGAAAGACTATTTAGGGGGCTTCCAACTTTGCTGTACCATGGTGCCTTCAAGATCTGGGTGTTTTCTCAGAATAATAGTTTAAAAGCATAAGATAAAATCCAGAGTCACAAAGGAAGCCAACGATATTAAAATACAGTTATAAAAATATAAAGAACCAGAAATGTAATAAATGCACATTTATTAATGCTTTAAATATGACCCAGTGGCAAGTCTAATAACTACCATAATTTCCAAGTAGTGCTGAGCATATTTCATGATACCTGCAACAACTATAAAGTGGCGTAAAAATATCCTCACTTTCTCCTGGTGATAAACTGCAAGATATACTAACAACCGTAGACATGCAGAGGTTAGCGAAAATAAATGCATGGATTTTTCCCATCTGAATGGACAGAGTCCACTTGCTCAACAGTCCTCTCTCTAGATACCAGAGACGAAGTGGGAGAAAGTCACTCTTCTATGGCCTTCTGCTTTCCGGGAGAAGTGGTTAGATGGCATGCCTGCAGACAGTTGCTCAACTATCCAGTCAGCCTATTTGTTGAGCATGCTCTGTTCCAGGTACCTTATTTCCTTACTATTTAAGCCTGGCATAGTGGTTCATGCCTGTAATTATACAACTTGGGAGGCAAAAGTGGGAAGATTGCAGTGAGTTTGAGGGTATACTGGTCTGCATAGCAAGACCCTGTGTCAAAGGGAAAAAAAAGCATGTATTTAGGCCTTCAGGTATAGGGAGGTGGCTGATCATATTCTCCAGCTGATACCATATAATGAGCTTTGGTTCATGTAAAGGCCTGCTTACCTTTTACTTCCTCCCCTGTAGCCCTCACCCTCATCATCTTCAGTCCTCTGTTCCTTTCCCAATAGTCATCTATAGCATGCATTCTAATGTATGTATGTACCTATGTAATACAATGCCATGTGGTGAGGAGATTTTAATATTTTATAACCAGTATCATGTTATATATCTCATTCATTTTCTTACCATTTTCACCCAACACAATGTCATGAAAAGCTATCGTCTTTTGCTATACATTGATTTTGTGTGTGGCTTCTTATACTTGAATTACGGTAGTTCATAAAGTGCAGCATGATGGTTAGTTTAAAATGTCAACGTGTCACAACCTAGAATGGAAGAGAAATCTCAGTTGAGGAATTATCTAGATAGGGTTGGCCTGTGGGCATGTCTGTGGAGGACTGTCTTGATTATTAATTGATATGGGAAGACCCAGGCCACTACAGGTGACACTATTCCCTAGACTGGGTCCTAAACCGCATAAGAACAAAGAAAACTAGCCAAAACAAGAAGACAGCAGAGGTGCATTCATTTCTCTCTGCTCTTTGACAACTTAGTTGCTTGAGTTCCTGCCTCAACTTCCTCTAAATTATGGAGTTTAACCTAGAATTGTAAGCTAACTAAATTATTTCCTCCCGATATTGAATGTTGTTTTTTTGTTGGAGTATTTTTTTAGCACAGCAACAGAAATGAAACTAGAATATGTCCCTACTGTATTTTTCCCAGCTACTTCCGTAAGAATTGGACATGCAGGTTGTAGCTAGATATCTTCCAGGTTGTCACCATCAAGAAGACAGTGCTGATAATCCTTAGAAAAATGCCCTCTCAGACCCACACATCGACACTTTTACTAGTCTCTGTACCTGGGATGGGGTGGTTGATAAGTCAGATTGCTTTCTGGAAAAGCTGTGCTAGTTATCTCCTACCCACAGTACACAAGAACACCCTTTCACCACATGTGCATCAACATTTGGTGGGTTCACCTTTGCAATGATGGCCATGTTGATGGCTGTCATACCCACCAGGCACTTTGCATGGTGTAGCAAAAGCCTTGGGTTCCCAGAATCCCATCCCCTTAGAGTATCATTAGAATATGCCCCACTAGTGACAACTTTGCAAGTTCAGAGGGATGCTGAAAGTGTTTCATCCCATGCTTGCTGCATGACTGTCTCCATTTATTTCTACTTCATGGCCTTCATCACAGTATGAGAATATGTCCAATCTGTAAACAAAGTCTGGAAACATCTCAACAAATGAAGATTAAAAGCCACAGCCTCTGCAGTTCTAGAAAGTGTTCATTGTTTCCCAGGAGACTTTGATGACTCACGCTTGCCTGGCTTCCATCAAAGACTTTAACAATTCCTTGTTTCCATAGCTCTCCTTCCAGATCCAGGTTCTCTCCCCTGCTCTCTGAGCTCAGCACCTGCAAATCGGCTACCCATACCGAAGTTCTCTGCTTTTTAGGGAAACCCATCTAACTCATTTCCATTGTTTTTATATCTACAACTCTTTGGGTTCAATGTTCTTCCCCCTTTATAGAAAAGGAAACCGGCTCTCTCCTGCTCCCTCTCTCCTGCTCCCTTGCTTCTCAGGTAGAGAGGGCTAAGACACACCTTCCACACTGGCTCCCAGACTTTCCCAGAAAGGTTCTGTGTAGCTTCTCAGAAGAGAACTTGCTTAACAAGGTACTCATTAAAGACTGCTTGCCTCTTTGGTCTCCTTTCTGTTGAGAGTTAGCTTTCTACATCAGTTTGTCTAGTCCATGTACCCATTTAAGTTAGGGCCAAACACATTTCTAGATGTTTCTGTGAAGGTTTTATTTTTTGGATGAGATTACAGTTTCTATCAGAAGACTGAGTAAAGCCACCTGCCTTCTGTAGTGAGGGCGGGACTCATCCAATCCTTAGAAAGCCTTCAGACAGAAGACCAAGGTCCAGAGAGGAGTAGGGATGCTGTAGACTACTCTTAGACTTGAAACTGCAACATCGACTCTTTCTGAGTGAGTCTGCAGCCCTAAAGATTTTGGATCTTACAGGTCACAAAAATGTGTTAAGTAATTCCTCAGAAGTAACCCTATCCGCATCTCCATCTCTGTCTCCATTTACATCTCAACCGTCAACTCTATTTCCATCTTTATTTTGATCTCCATCTTCACTTCCATCTTTATTTCTAGTTTCAACTGTATTTTCATCTCCATTTCCACGTCCATCCCCATGTTCGCCTCCATCTCCATCATCTCCATCTTCACCTCCATCTATCTCTCTCTCTGTCTCTATGACATACCTCCTATTTGTTCTATATCTTCAGAGAATCCTGACTAATATCTTTTTCTCTTTCTCTATGGCTATTTCTGAACCAAACCACTTACCCCCAGCCCTGTGTCTCAAGTTCTGTTTCTGAAGGAATCCAAACTAAGTGACACAGATCATTTGCCAAGCCGTGGGCTTGCTGGCCATATCTATTTTTATTATGGGTCATGAGGAAGGATAATCTGTGCCACTATGTTGGGTAGCTACTGATGGCTACATTGTGACTCTTCAGAAATGGTGAGGATATTAGAGGTGTCTCTTCTACCGCAAAACTTTCCATCCAGAACACTGACATTAATACAACCTAACAACTGATTTCAAATTTGAGAGTGTCTCCATATTTTTCCTTTGTGAATGTTTATATATGTACATATATAATTTTTTATTTTTTGAGGATTTCACATGAGTGTTGTATTTGCATAATTTCTACCCTTCCCAGTGCCCCTTCATCTCCTCTCATGCCCCATCTTAATTTCTTGCTTTCTTCTTTGATTAGCATTATTAAACACACACACACACACAGTGAACTAAATCCACTTAGTGCCCCTGTGTACCTGTGTTCAGGACTAACCACTTGGGATTAGCTAACCTATCAGGTAGCTAGTCCCTGGAGAAAACCAATTCTCCCTCAGCATCCATTGATTGCCTGTAGCTCTTCGTCTAGAGGTAGGGTTCTGTGAAATTTCCCTCATTGACATTGACATGTCAACTGGTTTGGTCATGATGCAGGTCTTGGTAGGCTACCAATACTGTAGAGATTTTCTGGGTGCAGCTATCATGTCTAGATTTTCTGGGTGCAGATATCATGTCTAGATTACATTATGTAGCAGTGGCATCCTGTTCCTCTGACTCTTACAATCTTTCCTCCCTATCTTCTGTGATGTTCCCTGAACCTTAGTAGTTGTACTGTAGATGCATCAGTTAGGGCTGAGCACCCCAATGCCACTTATTCTCTGCATTTTGACAAGTTGTGGAACTTTATAATTGTCTTCATCTGTTGCAAAAGAAGCCTCTTTGATGAGTGGTGTATTAGTCAGGGTTCTCTAAAGAAACAGAAGTAACAGGACGAATATATAGCTATATACAATTTATTGATTTGCTCACATGACAGAGCTCAAGTAGTCCAACAGTAGACGCACTGCACTGGAGAGGCTGAGAATCCAGGGAACTGCTCAGTCCGCAAGACTGGATGTCTCAGTAGTCCCAATATGGTGCTGAAGGCCCGATGGATTCCAGGATATCTGCCAGTCTCGGTACACACTGGGATCGTAGGGTTGGTCACAGCAGCAAGACAAACTCACCAGTGAGAAAGAGGCAAGCCACAGAAAAAAAAAGGGACCAGCTCCCTCTGCTGTGGCCTTAAATACTGCCTGCTGGCAGAAGGTAACACCCACATTTGGAGTGGGCCATCTGGGTTGAGGTGGTCCAATCAGAAGATCCTTTTTCTCTTATTTGTTCCTTAGTCCAGTGAAGTTGACACCCAGGATTAACCATCACAAGTGGTGATAGGTAATGGTGTTTTTGAGACAAAGGTTTGCTGTGAAGCCTTGGTTGGCCTCAAATATGAGATCCTCCTGCCATAGGTTCCAAAATGCTGATACTACATATGTGTGCCACATTCTACCTGGCTTCCACTCAGATTTTGAAGAGAGACTTTTGTTTAGTTTTTGACATGTGTTTGTCCCTAGGCAAGTTAGCTATGCTCAGGAAAGTGGAGGCATGTGGAAAAGATATGAATGCTATGTGTTTGAAGCAACTCCTGCATGCAAAATGAGCAGTGTTTGGAGAACAGGGACTGCATAGACACACCAATAAATGCCTATTACACCAATGTCAAAGCCTCCTGTCAACTGTAAATTATAACATTATTGGCAATTACAATGACAAAGACTATGGATGAGACAACTTTAGTAGAGCTGGATTGAATAAATGCAGCTCAATGTGAGGATGGACTTGTTGCCCAGAATGATACAGTTATTGCTAGTTTCTTTGAGGGGAGAAGCCTTCACAGATATGGGCTTCTTGCAGGTGACTGAAGCATATGGAAATGGAATGAAAGGGAAAGAAAGTGGTCTCTCTGCATGTGGAGAAACCATTATAAGTAGACCTTGACCAGGTAATCCACTTGTCTATTACATGGTACGTCAAGAACATCTAGAAGCTGGGTGTAGTGGTGCAGGTGTATAATCACACCTACTTGGAAGGTTGAGGAAAGAGAATTGCAAGTTTAAGTCCTGCCTGGGCTACAAAGTGAGTTCTAGGCCAGCCGGGATAACTTAGTGAGATATTATCTGCACTGGATAGCTTTAGTGTCAACTTGACACACTTGGGTTGAAGTAACCTCAATTGGGGAATTTCTTCCATTCAACTGGCCTGTGGCCATGTCTCTGGGGTATTTTCTTGATTGTTGAGTGATGTGGGAGGGCCCAGCCCACTGTGGGTAGTATCACCCCTGGGCACATTGATGTGTATTGTATAAGGAAGCAGGCTGAGCATGGGCCAGGGGAGCAAGCCAGTAAGCAGCATTCAGCTCCTGCCTCCTGGTTCCTGCCCTGAGTTCTTCCTACCTTGGGCTCCCTGCTTGCTGAACTATGACCTGGGGAATGTAAGATGAATAAACCCTTTCCTACTCAAGTTGGTATTGGTCCGACTGTTTTGTCACAACAACTAGAACACTATCTCAAAATAAAGAATTTTCAAAAAGGCTGGAGCTGTATCTTGGTGCAGGTACTTGCCTAGTATGTGCGAGACTTTGGGTTACACCTCTAGTATTGAGGAAAAGAGCATCTAGACTCTCTTTCACACACAGTCCAGCAGGTGTGGTCCCTCTCTGCCTTCATGGTATATTGTCTTCCTTTCATGGTGTTCACCACATTGTGATCCTATAATCAAGTCAGTAGCCTTTTGGAGTCTATGGGTCCAATGAAAAGGGGAAGTGTTATACCATCTTGGGAAGGAAGAGGCTTGGCATAGGGGAATTCCTTCCTGACAGGAAGAGAAACATCTGCCTCATAGACAAAGCATCCTGGGCAAAGCTGAAATCTTGGAGGTCAAGAGGACCCGGAGTGACAGGGGAATTTCCATGATCTGCATTCAAAACTCACATGTAGAGACCTTCAGGCAGGGTCAGCCCCCAGTGGCCTGCTCCAGTAATGTAGCTAGCAACAGAGTGAAAACAACAGTGCAGTCTGATTAGGCCATGCTTTCTGCAGCTTTGAGTAATGACAGCATTAATTTTGATCACAGACCTGCCATCCAAGCTGAGCTCAGTGGGGACAGCTTTTCTCTGTTCTACAAAGTATCAGTTGGGGCAGCTCAAAGGCTGGGGGCTGAAATCATCTGAAGTCCCATTCAATAACATGCTCGCCAGTTGATGGTGGCTGTCGGCTGGGACTCATTGGAAACCATCATACCTACATATGGCTTCCCAGGTGGCCTGGGCTTCCTCTGACATGCTATCTGGATTTCAAACACCAGCATCCCGAAAGGACAAGGTGGCAGCTTATTGTCTTTTTTCTATGACCTCAGAAGTTATATAGCATCACTTCCACCATTATCTAGGGGTGGCACTGCTCATTGTGGCTTGGGACATCCCGTATCAACTAGCAATCCAGAAAATGCCTGTCAGACAGGACCACAGGTCAGTCTGATCTAGGAAATTCTTCAGCTAAAAGTCCCTCTTCCCAAATGTCTGAGTGTTTTTCAAGGTGACAAAAACTAACTAGCTCAAGATCCAAGAAAGTACCAGACAAAACAAAGAGTGTGCAAGGTTCTTATTTATTTATTTGTTTATTTATTTATTTATTTATTTATTTAGTCTTTTTCGAGACAGGGTCTCCCTGTAGCCACAGCTGGCCTGGAACCTGCTCTGTAGACCAGGCTGGCCTTGAACTCACAAAGATCTGCCTGCCTTTGCCTCCTGAGTGCTAGGATTAAAGGTATGCACCACCATGCCTGGCAGGGTTCATATTATTTATAACAGCAAGACAGGTAGATCCTTGTGGCCTAGGGAAGAGGAAGGGATAATATATATATATATTAACCTGGACAAAGTTAGGCCCAGTACCTGGCCTTTCTCAAAAACAATTTAAAGTCCAATGTCAGTGAAGAAAATTTGGGCACCAATGGGTGTCACAACACTCTTGGATGACTACTAACAAATTTGCTTATTCTATAGGATTTTGGACACACATTTAAATCATGTGGCAGTCAAGATGACAGTTCTGATCAAGGTGGCAGCAGTCATGTCAAGTTGGATCCCCACCTCTAGGTTGAGCTCAGTTGCCTTGGGAGAGCCCAAGAATTGACTTCACAGAAGGCATAGAGCATGGATGTGTATTCAGCATTCTTTCCCTCACACTGGCTCTCTAAACTGACTCTCACACAAAATCACTGCTAGGAAGCTGTGATTATCCTCATCATGCAGCTCTGGAAGAGGAGGCTCAGAGACATAGAACAACCTGCCCAAGGTCATTTCTAAATGGCAAGGGCAGATTGTGCTTTTTCCCTCTCAGCCCTGGCCAATGGAACTTTCTGTGATGATGGCCAGAGACCCTGAGGAAGTGAATTTTAAATTGCATGCAATTTAAATTAAAAGCTTAAATTTAGACAGTCACGAATGTGGCTAGTGGTTCTTATATTGGTTAGGGCAGATATAGGTCTTTAGCAGGTCACTGCCTGCCTTAAAATGATGTTTCCCTGCATTTATTTAACAAGAAGCTTTTAAGTGTGTGTGTGTGTGTGTGTGTGTGTGTGCATGTGTGACTGTGTGCACATGTACGTGTGTGTTCTCAGAAAAAAAATCAAGCATAAGGAAATGTGTCAAAAGTAGAATGAATTTCCATGTATTATTTTCCTGGACTCACCAATGATCAATATTCTGCCATTTTTTCTGAATCATTCTGTGTATATAGCATGTACACAGTATACATATAGACACCATGGAAAACATGTATGTACTGCTACTATTATGATAATAATTTGTTGCAGGTATTAGGATGCTCTGCCCTAAGCTCTTCAGTATGTGTCTCCTAAGAGCAAGAATATGTCTTCTAAAGTCACAGTATAATGACCCAAATCAGAAACTCTATCCTTTGTATAATCTCATTTACTTTATAGTCCATATGCAAAATTTGCCATTTTCCACACAATGTCCTCTTTTAAAAAGCATTTTTGGTTGTTCCTGATCTTGGATACAATCCAAGAGTGCACATTGCATTTTCTTATCTTGACCCTGCAGTTTCATTTGATCTAGGGTAATTCCCCAGCCTTTATTTGCCATTCATGATGGTTTTGAAGAGACCTGAATTGTCATTTTCTAGAATGTCCTTGAAGGTGGGCTTGTCCACAGCTTCCTCTTACTCAAGTTCAGGGTGAGGCCACTGGGCAGAGTCAGTTCTGAGGGCTCCTTAGTGATGTTCATCAGGAAGTACATTATGGCAGTTTGCCCAGCATCAGTGTCGATCTTGACTGCTTGTTTAAGAAGTGCTGGCCAGAGCATACCACAAGAATTGCCACCATTTTTGCCTTCCATAACTAGTAATGAGGAGTTGCTCTGAGACTGGGTCCCTGAGAAACCCACCCAATTCCTTCCATTATTCATTGGGTATTCAACTTGAATTAATGCCACTGATAAGTCCAAAAATAGCTATTTTTAAAATCTATCACTTCTATGTGAAAGGCCCTCTTTTTCTAACTTTTGAGCTTTGTTTATATCAATATGGACTCACCAACTTTTCAAATGAATTTTAATCCCATTTAATCATTATTTACTTTGTTGTTTAGATTGCCCCAAGCACATCCAGAAGGAACCTCATCAGACTGGCTCTTCTATCCCCACTTTTATTTGTGTTCCAGGTTCATCTTGTTCTTTTAGAGCTGTATCCCTGGAATCATCCATTCCTTCATACTAATTTTTAGAAAGCTAACTCCCACTTTGTAATGGTGTCACAACCCCTTTTTTATATTTTTAATTTTATTTATTTTTTTCATGTGTATGAGTGTACTGTCTGCATGTAGGTTGGTGCACCAGTGTCATACAATACCGCAGAGGTCAAAAGAGGTGTCAGATTCCCCTGGAACTGGAGTTAAAGATGGTTCTCAGCTGCCATGTGGGTGCTGGGAATCGAACCTGGGTCCTCTGCAAGAGCAGTCGGTGCTCTTAACCACTAGGCCATCTCTCCAGCCCAGTGTCACAACCCCTTTTAGCAGCAACTTTGCTCTCCTGGAAACTATTGGACAGAATAGTACAGAGCAGTGAAGATATCCAATTTCCATGTACTTCTAGTGTAGCTAGACTAGTTTGGAAGGATCAGCTTTAGATCACAGACTGTGTCTTGATACTGGGGCTTGGTGGACAGCCCACCCAGCTGAATCACTGAGTACCAGGCCAGTGGGGGCTCCTGTTGCAAAAAACAAGATGGTAGGCCTTGAGCAATGACACAGAGGTTAATCCTCTCACCTACAGATGCACACAGGCACACGCATGTGCACACACACACAGTACACTCCAGTTCGTTTAAAAAAAATATATATATATTATCAAATCAAATCTAGACCTCTAGTTCTTTTTAGTCTGTGGTTAGACTAAAAAATCCCAACTCCCTCAAACTTCTAGAACAGATAATCTCATGATTTTAGTCTGTAGTATTATTTTGGGAAGTATGATATTAAGAATGCAGTTATTTGTAAACTTCTTTCTTAAAGTATAATCATTGTCAAGAGTCTTAGAGGTCTACTAGTTCAATTAAGTTATTTTATATTTGAGAAAAATTAAGGACTACTGGTCATACTACATGCCTGTGCTGATCCCAGACAAAAGCAAGTCATCAACTTCTCTGTTTAATGTCCATTCAAACACACCAGTGTCAGTAACCATCTAAAATCCATTCCAAAAGGATGGTTATATTTTATTTCAATAAAATACTGTAATGCCTATATCACACTTGTGATTTTTTNTATATATATAATCAAATCTAGAACTCTAGTTCTTTTTAGTCTGTGGTTAGACTAAAAATCCCAGCTCCCTCAAACTTCTAGAACAGATAATCTCATGATTTTAGTCTGTAGGATTATTTTGGGAAGTATGATATTAAGAATGTAGTTATTTGTAAACTTCTTTCTTAAAGTATAATTATTGTCAAGAGTCTTAGAGGTCTACTAGTTCAATTCAGTTATTTTATATTTGAGAAAAATTAAGGACTACTGGTCATACTACATGCCTGTGCTGAACCCAGACAAAAGCAAGTCATCAACTTCTCTGTTTAATGTCCATTCGAACACATCAGTGTCAGTAACCATCTAAAATCCATTCCAAAAGGATGGTTATATTTTATTTCAATAAAATACTATAATGCCTATATCACACTTGTGATTTTTTAAATAATTTTTATGCTTTAAGTATATGGAATTACTGCATATATCTCTTTTGAGTTTCATCTTAATTGTAATAAAACAATGTGTCATCCTTTAAACACATAGACTAATTTTACATCATTTAAGATTTAAGAATGTAGGCGATATCTTGCAGAAGAAAGTCAGAATGGGCTAACCCCCAATTCTATCTGGAAGGGAGAAATCAACCTGTGGAGGCATAGATAGCAACTACTAACATGAATCACTCTGGTTAAGGTCAATAATCAAAGCAGAACATGGTGAGATGTGCTTGTAACACAGCACTTGGGAGACAGAGGCAGAGAGATTAGAAATTAAAGCCCATCCTCATCTCAGTTGCAAGCAAATGTAAGGATCAGCCTGGGCTACTTGAGACTCTGTCTCAAAAAAAAAAAAAGAAAAGGAGAAAAAACATCAGGAGGCCTCAAGGAAAGAGATGATAAAGAAAGCTGAAAATTCTGAAATTAGTATCAGGGCATAAGAAGCATACCTAAGTAGAATTTGTACAGTTTACAAGAATTGCCTTTCAAAGTTGTGGTGTTGCGTTCCTTTAATCCCATCCCAGCCCTTGGGAGGCACAGGCAGGCAGGTCTCCATGAGATTGAGGCCAGCTTGGTCCACATAGTGACTTCCAGGTGGGCTTGGACTAGGGAGACTCTGTAACAACAACAACAACAACAACAATAGAAAAACAATAAAAAATCAAAGTAAGTATTCTAAAATCATTGACAATGATAGCAGTTATGATTTCAACAAGTATTCCACCTCTATCAATGACTTTCTGAAAAGACAAGTGGTCACTTGAATGCTTACAACAGCAGTGACAACAGAAAAACAACAAAAAAAAATCAAAGTAAGTATTCTAGAATCATTGACAACAATAGCAGTTATCATTTCAACAAGTACTGTGTCTCTATCAATGACTTTCCTGAAAGATAAGTGGTCACTTGAATGCCTTATTTATCAATTTTCTTTAAAACGTTCATCTAGCTATTCATTCACTCACTTCATTTAAAATGCAAGGCAACTGCTTTCTTGTCACACCTTTTACTTGATGAAAAATAGCTAACACTGCTTAACAGCACAAATTCTAAGGCATGTTGGACAACAGTGGTTATTAGACAGTTCACCTCACTTCAAAACAACCATATTTGGTACAAACACACTAAATGTCCTGCTGCTGTATATAGCGTGCCTTGTGCTAAGCAGCATTTCTTTGAACTCAAGTTCCTTGTCTACATCTGATTTGATCTGCAAAGCAGTAGAACAAGGCATTGCCTTCATTATGAAGTGATTGAAAACTTGGAGTTCCATGCTTGCCCCCTTCTTAATTCCTGGAAAGAGGAAGGGAAAAGACAGGCCTGGAAGATAAGGCCCGAGAAGACTCAGAAGAGTCAGAGAAATAGGAAGGAAGATAAAGATGTAATCAGGGAGAACATGGTTGAAGTGGGAAGACAATGTCAGGGTTGAACTGGACCCAAGCAGAAACTAGGAGTTTGGATGACATGCTTAATTGAACATCAAGTCCAAATAACTTAGAGAATATGTCTTATGAAATTAGGAAACCGGGGCTGGAGAGATGGCCTAGTGGTTAAGAGCACCAACTGCTCTTGCAGAGGACCCGGGTTCGATCCCCAACACCCACATGGCAGCTGAGAACCGTCTTTAACTCCAGTTCCAGGGGAATCTGACGCCCTCTTCTGACCTCTGCCGCATTGCACGTCATGGGTGCACAAACCTACATGCAGACAGTACACTCATACACATACAAAAATAAATAAAATTTTTTAAAAAGTAAATAAAAAAGAAATTAGAAAACCTAGGATAGGGCTTGAAATGTAGTTCCATTCATAAAGTGCCTGCCTGGTAAACATGGGGACCTGAGTTTGATTCCTAGAACCAAACTTAAAAAAACCCCAGGTATGGCAATGCACACTTGTAATCCACGAACTGGGGAGGTAGAGACAGGCAGATCCCTGGGGCCTGTTGGACAGCCAGCCTCGCTGAACCCCTGAGCTGAGAGAGAGAGAGAGAGAGAGAGAGAGAGAGAGAGAGAGAGAGAGAGAGAGAGATCTTCTCTCAAAAAGCAAGGTGAATGGCTCCTGAGGAATGCTATCCAAGCTTGACCTTGGCCTGCATATGCTCACACAGGCACACACAGAAGCACACACACATGGTAGAGAACCTGGGGTAGTTCATCAAGAAAGCCTGAATTAAGGTGTTCAGTTGAAGTCATGGCTTCTGTACTGTGCCTTTCTGAGTGGTTTTCTACTTTTCTGAGATCTTGGCTTTCCAGGATTGCACTATGTAGCCAAGTCTGATGTTAAACTCCTGGTAATCCTCCTGCCTCAACCTCCTAGGTGCTAAGTGCTCTGATTACAGCTATGAACCACCTTGCCTGGCTCCTTCTCATTTTTTCTTTGGCTCTTTCTTCCTATGGCAGCCATAGTTTTATCACTAAGGTGCTTGGAAACTTCAATGAGAAGACCTTTCCTTTCTCATTGTTTCTATGGCAATTTCCTAAATTACACATCTTGTTGACGCAGCTTGAGTCACCTCCTGAGTATTACCCAGCCCCTCTAATCAGAGAAATGGATAGAATGCACTAAATGGCTGGGACTAGAGCTAGACGTGGAATCATCTCCATCAGAATCTTATGGATGGAGAATGGCAAAGGGCGACCTCCAAAATCAAATCCAGGTTGGAAAAAGAAATGAATGCTGTGTCAGTTAGTGGTTGCTGTAACAACAGTGTGTAACAAAACACTCTAAAACTGAGGTTTGGAACAAGTCTTTAGGTTTGAACTTGTGGAACATAGCAGCTACAACTGGTATTTCCTGCTTCAAGTGTTACAGGAGCCAATAGCAGGTGCAAAGGTTTGGAGTTGGGAGAGTGCTTTACGTTTCAGAAAGGAAAAGCAAGCCAGGATCAGAAAGGAGGGTGTCA
The DNA here is from genome assembly GCA_009823505.1 of Rhizomys pruinosus. Lineage (NCBI taxonomy): Eukaryota > Metazoa > Chordata > Mammalia > Rodentia > Spalacidae > Rhizomys > Rhizomys pruinosus. Next base: position 183,086 of record VZQC01012409.1, on the reverse strand, counting down.
GAGAGCGGCTTGCTGTAAGTGACTCACAGCAGGCCTTTTGAGCAAGAGATGACTTTTCAAGATTGATGTCTTAGAACTCTCCTCTGATTGCTGGGCAGAGCATTGGCTGATAGATTGGACAGGCTGAGAGTAGAATTGCAGGTCTTGTTTCCTAGCCAAGGTCATCAGACAGCTTGAAGGAACAGAGATGGTATGAACTGGATAGAGTCTAGAGCTGTTTTGGTGTTGAGGCTGAGAGTTGCTTGGAGTCACTAAGTAGGAGGAGTCCAGGCAGGGACTATCACTGCATCAAAGAATGCTTGGGAAGCTGGTGGGCCATAAGACAATTGCCCACTCCGGGTGGTGACTGGGAAAATTAATTAGTTCACATTTGTCTGTATATTCTCAGATAAAAGAGGCTTCATAATCCTCTAATGATGCATGAAATACTGAGCTGAAAGAGGTCATGTATTGAAAACAAATACGGGAATGGTGGCCTTGGGTGGACCAGGGTCATTAGTCAATTACATGGAGCTGGAACCTATCCAGTCAATGTTTCTCAGAGAGTGGGCGTGTCTGACGACCACCAAGGGTCTATGAATGACCAGCCTTCCACTCCAGCTATGATGAGGTCTTTTCTTTCATCCTGCTAAGAGCCCTTTCCAAAAAGATAGTATCTACCATCTTGATACTCCCTTCAAAAAGGAAGGACTAACAGAAGGAAAAGATTTCAGGGGTCTTGGGCAGACTCTCAGACTCTTCACAACTTCGTTTCATCCAGAGACAGTGTCACCCTAATTCAGAGAGGTTCTCCAAGGTGTGTGGGTCCTTGGGAAGGAATGATGTGGGCATAGAAGGAATGCCAGGGGCAGGCTGTGGGGTGACATGGAATTCTTCCTAGGAAATCCTTCCAGAAGCCTAAGATTAGATGAAAATTTCATCTTTGGGTATTTGATGTTTACCTTTCTCTTTTATTCATACATTTTTCCAAGTTGTTCAGATAACATGTCAAAAATTGTATTAAAAACGCTTGTTAGGAAACTTCACCCCCAACAAACCCTGTTCATCAAAATGTTAGTGCTTTCTCCGGGGGCCTTGCGTTCAGTTTGTCAACAAGCTGAAGCCATTGAGCTGGGGCTCTGTGAGGCCCACGAGCATGATTTAATTAATATCCTACCCATAATACCTTGCTGGGTTTATGCAAACAAAGCCCTGTCACTCCTCACCTTAGGATTTACCCTCTCCTTCAAGTAAGCATTTATTTACCCACAGTTTGACCTCATGATGGTGTTCAGCAGATGTGGATCTTACTTATTTGCATTGTTTTGTGACAGTTGCAAAATTCATTAGTGGCTTGGAGAAATCCTCAGTGGACTGCCCCAGTGATAGGTGAAGAAAGAGGGCTGGTGCTAATTAATCCTCCTCTTCAGTGAGGCTGGGTACTAGGGATGGCACAGTGCCTCTTTCAGAGATTGCCTACATTGCTTTGAAATTTGGGAGGTTTAAGTGACAGAAATGGACTTTTTGCTATCTTGTATCAAAAGGGACCTTCTGGAATACTACTGGGAGTTTACATAAAGGATGGGGCAAGAATAACTCATGGCAGGACTTAACTGGGCATTAGTCACTATACAAGTTACAACAGGGCACCACTTTGAGAAATGAATGCCCTCCAAGTATGCTTCTGGCTGGGTGTCACTCAGCTCAAGGGTCTCCCAAAAAGTTGAGTCACATCATGGCCCAGAGATGGAGAAGATCTTGGCTTCCATGGGCTCTGGGCAGGCCCATGGGTCATTTCCCCTACCATGTAATCCAGTCAGGGAGAAGAAAATCCCTACCAGTGTAGCCAGTGAACTACTAGAAGACAGAGGGCTGCACAAAGACACATTTGGATAGACATCCAGCATGCTGGGTTTTGGCTATGACCAATGTCAATTCCCAAGGCCTACAAAATTGAATATTTTTCCTCAAAATGTTACATCTCAGACCAAATGAGGGTAATTGTGACTGTTCTTCGCAGCCAAGAAGACCTGGGTTAATGATGTCTAAGCCCACGGTCTCTCTGTAAAGGCCCAAACTCCTCAGAGCAACTTAGATGTGGCACATGGCGTGAGGGTTGTCATACTGTTTTATACAGATATGAAAGATAAGATTCTCTGTTGTGAGCCACATCTGCACAAGAAGCGCTTATCTGACAAGTGCTTGCCTGCAAAATAATGACCAGCTTGTTTTCATTTATGTTGAAAGGTAAAATCAAAGAAATAGGCTCTGTGACAGCCAACCAGGCAACCAAATAATAAAATGGCCTCTTCCAGTCAACACACTTCAGATGATGTCTGTGAGGTGCAGGCTACATATTAGGGAGTAGGGTATTTTATGGGGTACATTTTAGAGATGAGTAAGTGGAGGGGATGCTTACCTAAGTACTTATGGGGTCCTGGGTCAGGCCCTCCTTCCTACTTTGAAGAGCTCATCTGCAGCCTAAAGGTAGTCTTGCCTTTAAAGATGGGAGGAAATATTGATTACCAGGAAAGTTCCTCAGCCTAGGGCATCTGGGGCATAGGGTTCCATAGTTTGGATCTGGAATGTCTTCGAACTGTTCATGCGGTAAAGGCTTGGTACCCAGCCTGTGGCACAACTGAGAGATAGTGGGACCTTCAGACAAATGAGGCCTACTGACAGTTCCAAGGTCATTGGGGGTATGCCCTCGAAAAGTATTGTGGGAGCCTGGTCTTCTCCCTCTCTCTTTGTTTCCTGAATGCCATGGGATCAGTGACTTGTTCCACCGTATTCTCCTGCCATGTTGTATTGCCTTACCACAGGCCCCAAAGCAATGGGCTGAGTGATCATGGGCAGAACCCTCTGAAATAGTGAGCAGAAAGAGGTGCTTTATGATGGATGTTGTGTTATGTTGTATATCTAGATACATGTGCATGTGTGCATGTGCATGTATGTAGACACTAGAGGTTGACACTGGGTATCTTTTCTCAAGACACAGTCTCTCTCAGAACCAGAAGGTCATTGATTTGGCTAGGCTGGCTCGCCAATGATCTTCGGAGACCTGCCTGTCTCCATTCCTCCCGTAAGAGCTGGGGTTCCAGGTATATGCTATCATGCTTGGCTTTTTTACGAGGGCTCTGGAAATCTGATCTCAAGTTCTCATGCTTTTATGGCAAGAACTTTATGAACTAAACCATCCCTCTAACCCAAGCCTTTCTTCATCTTCTTTACTATCTCAGGTACCTGTGGCCATAAAAGAAATCTGAGGAACACAAAGTAGAAAGTTAAGGATGGGATGAGAGAGTGGAAGGATTTTGTAGTCCTGAAGATATCAAGGGCAGAGCTGAGAAGGCCTGGGCATACTCCTTCCTTTCCTCCCAAGACTTCCTGGAAGGTAGGGAGGTTTCTAAAAGGTTGAGGAGCACAGAAGAAGACATGGCAGATGGCCTAGAGTGAAGGAGGCATTCTGTAAGTTTCTACTCTAGCTCTGAGAGTTTCCCATCCTCTTTTGACATTCTGATGGCTCCAAAAGGTTCGTCTCAGGTTAGACTAGTCCTAAACTTCAACTGTGTACAATGATCACAAAATCCACATATCTATTACTGGGCTCTTAATTTTCAATCCCTGACTTTCATTTTTCAGTCTTGTACTTTTCCATCAACGTTTACCAGCTCAGCAAATGGCAGAACCTTCTACATAAAGAGCTCAGTCTTGAGGCTGGAGAGATAGCCTAGCGGGTAAGAGTACCAACTGCTCTTCAGAGGACCCAGGTTCGATTCCCAGCACCCACATGGCAGCTAAGAACCATCCGAAACTCCAATTCCAGGAGAACTCCAGTTCCAGGGGAATCTGAGACCTTCTTCTGACCTCTGTAGCATTGCACGACACGGGTGAACAAACCTGCATGCAGACAGTACATTCATACACATACAAAAATAAATAAAATAAAAAAGAGCTCAGTCTTGATGCATCCCTAGCCATCTCACTCCTCCTGCCAAGACTGAACCCATTCGTGAATTCTGCCAACTGTCCCTCTACAAGCACCTGGGGTGTGCAGAACCTGGCCACTCCTCTCTATCCCCATGGCCCCCTTAGTCTCCCATTCACTGATTGATGTCTTTAAAAAATATGCAGTCCTTGCTAGCCTAGAACACAGTATGTAGATCAGACTGGCCTTTTAAACACCTGCTTCTGCCTCCTGAGTGATGGGAATAAAGGCATGCACCACCATGCCCAGCTTTAATTAATTAATTAATTAATTAATTAATTAGTATTACTAGTATTCTAGTGCTCTCTAATCCATGCTGCAAATAGAATAAAGTTTAAAAATCTCCCAATGGTTTTCAGTACATTTTGGATCAACTCCTAGCTCCAAGTCCCTCGTGATGTGCTAGCTCAGGCCCAGGACCATTTGTGCTCCAGATGCATCCTTCTTCCCACAGTCCCTGGAATGAATATTATAAGCTCTCTGCTGCCTATAAGCAAAGGTTGGGCTCTCCAGGAAGACGGTAATGTGGATCTAAAAAAAGTCTGTCAGCCCCATGGGACTGCCAAGCAAATAGTGCCCATCAGAGAAGCCCCCCACTAGGCAGAAATGGCTTGTTCCAAGTCTTGCTCAGCCACTGGCAGGGAGCGATTCTGAGGAATATAACCTTGGTACAAAAACTGAGACTGGTCCTGCTGTAGCCAACAGCTGGAGGCTGTCAGCCAACTGTACGTGTAGTTGTGTGGCAAACCATTTCTTGCAAGGGGATATGAAGAGTGCTTTTCCATGCCAACCACAGGAAGGAAGTGCATATTCTTCTACCTGTGCATTAAGTGCCTGACCCTGCAACAGACTGTCAGCTCCATGACACTGGAGACCTAGTGCCTAGGACAGTGCCTGGAACATAGTAGGTGCTGAAGAAATGTTTATCTAGAGGAAATAAGGAAATAAAGGTAAAGAGGGAAAGGGAAGAATGGAAGAAGGGGAGAGGAGGGAGAGAGGAAAGAAGGGAAGGAAAAAGGAAAAGGAAGAAGGGAGAAGAGGGAGCAGATGTATGGATAACTAAAAGAGGTATAAGCTCAAGATGGCAAGCTGTGACTCTTTCTTTCCCCTTTGTATGGGCCTAAATTCTTGTGTTCTGCCACCTCTGGGTCTTGGCACAGGTTGTCTCTCGCCTGGACAGATTAGCTGTCTTACTTTTGGAGGAATTTTGTCCCTTGACCTTTTATGTCAAGATGACTTTGTCTATAAGGCTCATGTGCTCAACCTAGCAGCCAAATCAAAAGGATAGAGGTGCATTTTGAGTTCTGAAGAGTATCAGGATATAGCAGTGCAGAGTGGTTTGGCCTTTATCTTCTAAGAAGCCCTCAGTGACCCAGGCTCCATCTGTCCTGGTTCATATTGAGTGTTCTCCATTGTCAAGGTCATTCACAAGCCCAGGGTGGAGATTCTGGCTTATAGTTACCACATATTCATATTCTAGATGGGAGGAAATTTCAAAGCACAGACTAAGACTTCCTGGAAATCACACACACCATTTCCACTTAGAGCAATTGTCCAAAATTTAGTAATTGTAGCTAGTGCAAGGAAGGCTAGGAAATGTTGTCCTTTTCCCAGGATGCCATGTAGTTAGTTCAGATCTGGGATTTTAACTATTAAATGGTATGTGCCATTTATACCTCTGAGTACAGCAAACAATATGACAATGGCTAAGCTTCCCAGTGTTTGGATGCTTCCGTTTTCTAATGAGCATAATGGCAATCTTTGGATCTGGGGGAAGGGAGTGTCGCCTAGCAGCATGCCTGGCACGAGTGTGCTGTTCAGAGCTACCATCCTTCCCGGACCGAAAAGAGTGAATGGATGTTGTTCAAGCAGATGCACCTGAGATGAATAGGTGATTGATGTGGGTCCTGAGGAGGCCCAGACATGCTGGTGACAGTTCACTGTCAGCCCTCAAGTACTCTCCTCATCTTTCCATTGTCATTTGCTTTGAGCTCATCTCACCTCATGACCATGTTTCATGGGAGGACAAGCCTCTTGTCCTTTGGAGGTCAGCTGATGAAATGGATGCCAGCCAAGCAATCAGGAGCCCTGGGTTCTCAGTAATGCCAGCAACCATCAAGTGAACTGTCAGTGCCTGAGCCACCATGACACCGTTATCCCCTCTTTACAGAGAAGGAAACTGAGACATGGCCAAATTCAAACGAAGAAAATGTCAACTGCTGTCAGAAACAAGAAGAGACTCAATTTCCTGACGTTGACGATCTTCCATACAGCACTGCCTTCCAGACCGCCAGGAAAATGATGTAATCTGACCCACGAATTCCCCTCTGGAAGCTGCCCTGGCCTGTCTATCTGAGGATAAAAACAACCACAAATTCAGTTTACATCTTCTTTTGCTCCCTAGCCTGTTGGAGCCAAGGTTGAATGGTGCCAATTTGCCGATGGTGGTTTTTATGATGTGGGCTGGGATCACTGGGGACTGTTCTGAAACCATCAAATTCATTTCAATTAGAAGTGTAACTTAATGTCCAATTTTCAAACCAGATTCCCTGGGTAAAAGAAGGCTGTTTTGTTTTCTGAGCAGCTTCAATCNCCAGAGTGAGTTCCAGGACAGCTGGGGCTACAGGGAGACCCTGTCTCGAAAAGACCAAAAATAAATAAATAAATAAATAAATAAATAAATAAATAAATAAATAAATAAAATAAAAGAGGTATAAGCTCAAGATGGCAAGCTGTGACTCTTTCCCCTTTGTCTGGGCCTAAATTCTTGTATTCTGCCACCTCTGGGTCTTGGCACAGGTTGTCTCTTGCCTGGACAGATTAGCTGCCTTACTTTTGGAGGAATTTTGTCCCTTGATCTTTTATGTCAGGACGACTTTGTCTATAAGGCTCATGGGCTCAACCTAGCAGCCAAATCAAAAGGATAGAGGTGCATTTTGAGTTCTGAAGAGTATCAGGATATAGCAGTGCAGAGTGGTTTGGCCTTTATCTTCCAAGAAGCCCTCAGTGACCCAGGCTCCATCTGTCCTGGTTCATATTGAGTGTTCTCCATTGTCAAGGTCACAAGCCCAGGGTGGAGATTCTGGCTTATAGTTACCACATACTCATATTCTAGATGGGAGGAAATTTCAAAGCACAGAATAAGACTTCCTGGAAATCACACACACCATTTCCACTTAGAGCAATTGTCCAAAACTTAGTAATTGTAGCTAGTGCAAAGAAGGCTAGGAAATGTTGTCCTTTTCCCAGCATGCCATGTAGTTAGTTCAGAACTGGGATTTTAACTATTAAATGGTATGTGCCATTTATACTTCTGAGTACAGCAAACATATGACAATGGCTAAGCTTCCCAGTGTTTAGATGCTTCCGTTTTCTAATGAGCATAATAGCAATCTTTGGATCTGGGGGAAGGGAGTGTCGCCTAGCAGCATGTCTGGCACGAGTGTGCTGTCCAGAGCTACCATCCTTCCCAGACTGAAAAGAGTGAATGGATGTTGTTCAAGCAGATGCACCTGCGATGAATAGGTGATTGATGTGGGTCCTGAGGAGGCCCAGACATGCTGGTGACAGTTCACTGTCAGCCCTCGAGTACTCTCCTCATCTTTCCATTGTCATTTGCTTTGAGCTCATCTCACCTCATGACCATGTCTCATGGGAGGACAAGCCTCTTGTCCTTTGGAGGTCAGCTGATGAAATGGATGCCAGCCAAGCAATCAGGAGCCCTGGGTTCTCAGTAATGCCAGCAACCATCAAGTGAACTGTCAGTGTCTGAGCCACCATGACACCGTTATCCCCTCTTTACAGAGAAGGAAACTGAGACATGGCCAAATTCAAACGAAGAAAATGTCAACTGCTGTCAGAAACAAGAAAAGACTCAATTTCCTGATGTTGACGATCTTCCATACCGCACTGCCTTCCAGACCGCCAGGAAAATGATGTAATCTGACCCACGAATTCCCCTCTGGAAGCTGCCCTGGCCTGTCTATCTGAGGATAAAAACAACCACAAATTCAGTTTACATCTTCTTTTGCTCCCTAGCCTGTTGGAGCCAAGGTTGAATGGTGCCAATTTGCCGATGGTGGTTTTTATGATGTGGGCTGGGATCACTGGGGACTGTTCTGAAACCATCAAATTCATTTCAATTAGAAGTGTAACTTAATGTCCAATTTTCAAACCAGATTCCCTGGGTAAAAGAAGGCTGTTTTGTTTTCTGAGCAGCTTCAATCCGATGAACAGTATTTGTGGATCTCAATGATGCCTGGTTATGCACCCTGGTTGGGGCGTTTCTCCAAGTTAATATGAGGTGCAACCCAGTCTAAAGCAGGAAAATGCGGGGGGTGGGGTGGGGGGGCGTGTGAAATTTGAACTCCAGAATGCTGCCCAGGGATTCCTAAAGAACGAGCACAGGGAAAAATAAATACATCTCATCCTTATTAATACTCCAAGCCTTAATGAGTCCCGATGTTAATCCCTAAGAGATGCCTAAATGCCTCCTTCAAATCGCTGCCCACTTGCCCTATAAAACAACTTGTACTTCTTTTTATTCTATGTTCAAAAATTAAAGGAAATTCCTCTTGCAGTCTAGGGCCAAGGAACAACCCAGGCCTGGCTTTGATTACTGAAAACCAGAGAATTTTGAGTGAAAGCTGCAGCAGGCTGCCAGCCTTGTTATCAGCAATAAGCATCAAGCCGGTCTCGGGAGAGCAGGGGCCTTTCGAGAATGTCAGACAGCAGCCGGCACCTCCCTTTGACAGCATCTGCAGTCACTGCTGGAGGTGTGGCTGGGTCCAGAACTCCATTTCACCTTGGCTGAACTGGCAGCACTAATCAACAGAAAAATAAGCCCTTCTATTTATGTAATACCTACCTACGAGCAGCCCAAATTGCCACGCTCCTGTTTAAGAGTCTACAATGGCTCCCCATTGCCCCTCAGACCAAGTCCAAATGCTGGGGGCTCATTGTTCTGGGTCTGTGCGACAACAGAGCCCACCTTGGCCATTGGGAGCTACCTTGCTTTCTCTCTCTCTCTCATTTTCTTTTCTTTCTTTCTTTCTTTCTTTCTTTCTTTCTTTCTTTCTTTCTTTCTTTCTTTCTTTCTTTCTTCCTTCCTTCCTTCCTTCCTTCCTTCCTTCTTTCTTTTCTTTTCTTTTCTTTTCTTTTCTTTTCTTTTCTTTTCTTTTCTTTTCTTTTCTTTTCTTAAAACATGACTTTCTAGCCAAGTCATTCCTTCACAGCCTAAGAGGGTAATTATGGAGAGTGGGAAGGCCTGCTGACCAGAAAGGATTGCTCCAATCCCTGTTCCACCCCCCATTTCATCACTGGCCGAACAACTGGTTCACCCAGCCTAGGACGCATTTGTCATCTCGTTTTATAAAGCAAAGTTTTCATTCTGTTCACATCCCTCTCTATCTGTTTGCACCATCGTCGTGTCTGTTCTAGAGACTGAGCAGGGAGAGTTTCAGCTCTCCCATCCTCTATTTAAGATCTCAGCAGTGCTGTAGGAGTTCACCAGGAGACATAAGCCAGCACCCAGAATCAAGGATGCTTGCCATTGCTATCAACCCTCAGTCAATGGAGCAAAGGACCTAGGGGACAGATGCACCAGCCACCTGTCTTTCAGAATTAAAAGTCTAGGAAGCACTGTGCACACATCTCAGGAGATCAAGGTATAATGAAACCCCTATTGCCCAAGGGAGAAATCTACTTACCATAAATGTGTATTGACTTCTTTCCATTCTTCCTCTCTCTCAGCACTCATATGCTTCTTCTACCTTTCTCTTCCTGCTCTGCATCATCCTTTATCTCTCCCCCTTCCTCCTCCCCCTCCTCCTCCCTCCTCCTCCCCCTCCTTCTCCCCTCCTCCTCCCCCCTCCTCCTTCCTTCCCTCCTCCTTCTCTTCTTCCTCCTCCTCCTCTTCCTTCTTCTCCTCCTCCTCCTTCTCCTCCTCCTCTTCCTCATCCTCTTCCCCCCTTCTTTCTCCTCTTCCTTCTCTTCTTCCTTCCTTCTCCTCCTCCTCCTTCTCCTCTTCCTCCTCCTTCTCTTCCTTCTCCTTTTCTCCTTCTCTTCCTGTTCCTTCTCCTCCTATCCCTTCTCATTCTCCTTCTCCATATTTTTCTTTCCTTCTTCTTCAATCTCCACCTTCTCCTCTTTTGTTTCCACTATCACCTCTTCCTCCTCTTCTACCTCTTTTCTTCTACCTCCTGCACCTCATTGTTCTCCTTTTTCACTTCCTTCTCCATCTCCTCTTTTCCACTTCTTTTTCCTCCTCAGCCCCTTCCCCAGTCTCTTCCTCCGTCTCATTCTCTTCTTCCTCCTCCTCCATCATTTCCACCTCTTTCTTATCGTCAGCTTCTTCATCAGCTCCTTCCTCTTATCCTCTTCCACCCCTTCCTTCTCCTCCTGTTCCTCTCCATCTCCTGCACACTCTAGGGAAGTGCTCTCTCACTGAGTTGCTTCAAGCCCTCTTTTTGCTTTCCTGTTTTGAGACAGGGCTTCATTAAGTTACTGAGATGGACTTGAATGCACTCTGCAGCCCAGGTAGGCTTTGAATTTGAGACCCTCCAACTTCAGCCTCCTAAATATCTGGGATTAAAGGACTGCACAAATGTGCCTGGCCTCACTTTTCTTGCTTCCATTTATGCTTCCAAAGATTGATTAACAGCTAAACTGTATGCACTCAAGTCTTTGGTTTGCACACTATTTCGGGAGGGACTCAAAAACATCATCCACCTTCTTTCTTTCATCCTAAAGAGGGACACCAATGTGATGATGATAGCTAAGGAGACGTTTTGGGACCAACATGAAAGAAAGGCTATGAAAGTGTCAGAAATGCCACTTCTGACATCTTTGAATGACTGAATCAATACAGGCAACTACCAACATGCTATCTACAACTAACCACTACTTATTTAAGCTTTTGTTCCTTGAGTATTTTCTAAGTTTTATTTATTTTATTCTTTTTTCTTAAACAGGGGAGAGTGCAAACTCAGTCCCCCACTACCTCAAATTATGCAGTTGAGTTTCCCTCATTTGGGGAAATCGCAGGGGTCAGCACACCCAGAGTGTAGTGGGTGAGCCTCGTCCTGGGAAAACTACCTTTGTGATCATGGTATCTCCCCTGCCAGGTAAGTATTTTATTCTTATTTTTTATGCATATGACTGTACTGCCTGCGTGTGTGTAAGTGCACCTGTGTTGTACAATGCCCATGGAGGTCAGAAGATGTCAGAACCCCTGGAACTAAAGTTACAGATGGCTGCTAGCTGCCACGTGGGTGCTGGGAATTGAACCTGGGTCCTCTCTGAGAGCAGACTTAACAGTTGAGCCATCTCTCCAGCCCCTTGAGTACATTCCTCACCATCGCTGCGTTGTGCTCCAGTGTGCCAGCATCATTTGCCATCTGTGTCTTTGCCGATGGTGGTGTCCTCTTTGCCTGGAGCACTCCTTCCTCTTCTTTCTGTCACTCTCATTGCCTTTTTCATTCATCAGCCAAATCAACATTTGCTTCTTCTTAACACCTTCTCTCCCAAAAAGGAGAGACTGTTTTCATTCAGTACAATTCTTCGAAATCTTCGTATGTGTAGAGAACAATCCAATTTTGCATTGCTCATGAATGAGGTTACCCTGGAATTGCTGCAAATTAGAGTTTTCAAGACATAGAGACTTTATTGGAAACAGAGCCCTGCATTGTGTGAGTGCGTGTGTGTGTCTTGAACAGACTTCTATACATGACCACGGGGCCCTGTATAAATACAGTGGTGACATCTATATTTTATTTAAGAGAAAATACTCTTCAGGCTATGGAGGCCAATTTCAGCGTGCATATTGATTCCTGGAAAGGGGAATGCCTTTAGTCACCCCAAGCTCCTATGTTTTCATGGTCTATGTTAGTATGACCATTTCCTCCCATCTCCTTCCACTGAGTATGACTCTAATATCTAAAACGTCTCTTTTTAATGTAATGTGTCTTCACAGAGCAAGTCGATTTCTTTATCTGGGGGTCTATGGGAGAAAGAGTGCTGTATTTCATTGCTGGGATATGTGCCATGACAACCGCTCTGAGAGAGCAGACATCATTCCAGTGTGCCTTGTCATCGGGAAGGATGGTGACTGCATGTGATGGTGATATTTTGGGCGGCCTTAAGCACCTGAGCCCCATGCACAGAGTATCTCCTCTTTTACATCCTGAGCACTCTTCTCTGAGTGCCACCCCTCTCTCTGGGTCATGTCTTCTACTGCCAAACACAGCCCCTTCTTTGGTGTCTGGAGCCACACTGTTGGGGGCCTGCTAGTTGTCTCCATGTGGCCCAGCCATCCAGACACACAGGTGAAGGCACTCGCTCATCTGCTTCACCTTCCTGCTCTTTGGCCTTCCCTGCTACCTTGGTTCTCCCTGTATGATGAGACTCAAACTGATGGGTCTCTGTTCAGGTGCTCATTAGTCCTGCCTTACATTATCACTTAACGCTTCCTGCCAGGGCTATGGAAATGACCTCTAGACTGTCCCTTACAGTCCCCCTCTCCTCTATCAGGCTGCCAAGTTACCCCATGGACAGGGTACTCCTTGGTGGGACTCTCACTACTTCCCTTCTTCCACCAGGTAGAACTCAGATAGCTGCTTTTCTCTTATTTATTTAAATTTCTAGCCCCCAATGCACAAGCCACTGTTATAAGAAAACACATTAACTCATAGACCTTTGTACTTGCTTATGCCATGACTTCTTCTTGACAAATGTACACACCCTCATAGCACACCACTCCCCATTTCCACCTTTTCTTTGATGGATGCTTCCCTTGCAAGGTAGTGTCCTGCCCTTGAGATCACACACATGTCTTCGGTTAAATTAAAAAGGACCTTGTGTGGTTCACACCGAGCAGTGTGTACTCCTGCTGTAGCACCCATCGCATATGCTCTTGCCTTCCAGCTAGTCATGTGGATGATCCACTTGGTGAGGTCTTCAGCATTTCTGCACATCCTACCACAGGGATCTTTGGCTTGTGTCACCTACAATACAATATAGAAATTGTACATCATAGTTCCTCTGTATGTCCTGTGTTCCAGGCACAGTGCTCACATCATCCTTAGCAGTAGCTTACTGACATTCTGCCAAGAACCCTGAGAAACAGACTGAGAACTTCATTTTTCAGAAGAGGAAACTAAAGCCTGAGAAGGTGTAGATACTAGCCTGAGTTCCCACGATTGGCAATGATGGAGCACAGCTTGTTTCTGTTACCCTGCGAGTCAGTTGCTATGAGAACCAGCTTGTTCTGTGAGTCACAGGTTCTAATCTGCATGAGGTGAAGGAATGGAAGGTCTATAGAGGAAATATATTACTGGGAACCAGACTGTCTGGGCGTTACTTTACCATTATAAACTCCAGCAAGAAATTTCATGGTACTAAGCTTCAAAATCTGTCTTGATGAGTTGGGGATCAAAATCATTCCAGTCATCTCCAGCAGAGGAGACCTCTGTGGGACAGGAATGAGTTAGAAGCTGTAGAAGCTCTTTGATGACAGTGAGCTATGGGGATAGTGACAGAGGGCTGGGGCAAGGAGAGAGGTGGTGGGAGTGTGGAGTCCATGATGAAAAGACCAAACCTGCCTGGCAAGCAAGACGTGAGTCTGGGAACTCTGGGTCACAAATCCACTCCAAATGCTCAAAATTAGAAATATGGATTGCTGTATTGATGTTTTTAAAGGACAGTTAATAATTGCACATCTTTATGGGGTCTGATGCAATGTTTTGGAACTTCATCCATTGTGTAATGATCAACTCAGGATATTGAAGTTATCCATTATCTCAAACACTTAGCATTTCTTTGTGGTGAGAGCATTCAAAATCCTGTTTTCTAGCTGTTTTGAATTATACAATTCAATGTTGTTGACTGTAGTCACTCTTCTGTGTAATAAAACACCAGAATATATCCTCCTATCTGACTGTGACTTTGTACCCATTAGCCAATCATTTCCCCTCACTCCCTCCCACCCTCCAAGAAGAATTCTTCATACAAAGGAAGTTAAGGATGATTACCTCCACCAGTTAATTTCGAGTATATTTTCTTTGGCATGAGAGTGCTATATCATACAAATCTGTCTAAATACATTTAAAAGTGCTCTTTTAATAACTACACAATAAAAATCCCAAGAGGTATGAAAGCATTGTGTTACCAAATGGTGGCAATTTTTTTCTGATTGGAACCTAACATATTGCCACATCTTGAAACTGATATATCTTAGCCTTCATAAAATACCTAGCCACAAAGGGAAAAACACAGGCATGAGGACACACGAAGAGGCTCCTGACCCCATTTGGGCATGGGGAAAGGGATTCCTTGAGAAAGTGGCATCAACTGAGACTAATGCATAGAAAAGACACAGAAAAGGGCCCTTCATTATTCTTAGGAAGGAAAACACAGTGATCACTTCCTCTTCTTGTGAAATTCCCAACCAGACATCTGAGGCTCAGCCCCTTCCTCTTGTGGCAGTTTAAGGTCAACCATTCTGCATTCAGTGATGGCCTTGTCTGTTAACCTGGGGATGAGGGATATTGAACAGAGCAAGGAGAACCCAACTAGAGGAGACAGGCAAAAATGTCAGCAGCTTACAATGTTTTCATGGCTACTGTAAACTTTGTGCCAAAATCCGATATTGACTTTTCACACCATAAACCTTCCTGTGACTTACTTGAAGCTCTATCTGTGTAGTCATGACCTTGAAAGCTATCATTAGAAATATGACAAATGCTTCCTTGTCCAAGACACAATGATTGGTTATTGTTATGGCTTGTCTGCAATACCTGCCATGGGCTCATGTGTTGGAACACCTGTCTCAGGCTGGTGGGACTGTTTCAGGAGGTTGTGGGATATGGCTCACTGGGTGGATCATCACATGTGGGCTGTTGACAGAACCTCACTCTGCTTCAACCTTATCCCCTCTCTTTACTTGGGATTACAAAGTGAATAAGCCTCTGCTTTCCCTTCTTGCCACTCTGGGCAGAGTCACTCTCACAGCCGTGCCTTCCCTGACATAATGGCTCTAAATCCTCTGCAAACTTGAGCCAAAAGAAATTGTTCCTCCCTTAAGTTGCACCTGTCAGGGATTTTGTCACAGTGATAAAAATAGTAACTAACATACTGATCTTGAGTGCCCGCACAATAGGGTCAACAAGAGCCTCTCCAGGTTCCAAAGTGAGCTTCCAAGAAGGAAGGAGATGAAGATGAGATAAACACAGTAGTGTATAATGCATCCAAGCCAAGTGCCTAATCAACAGTCTGTCAGAAGAGGTGGAGATGGTGACCCTCCTTCCTTACTCTTGGAAGATATGGCTAATCGATCATGGGACTGTCTCCTTTCATGCCCAGAATTCTTCTCATCATATTGGTGTTGGGAAGTCCTTACTTATCAGTGATAGAACTGATGTCATTACCAGGGGACAGATATCTGGAATCACAGCCAAGAGACCTGGCCAACACTTCCATCTTTGCTTGGAGCTAGTCACATGGCCAAGGCTAAGTAACTGAATCTCTCTGAGCTCAGTGTCCTTATTTGTAAAAGGAAGGCATTGCTGCTGTGCTATCTTAACCTTCCCTAATTCTCCTATTCTCAGGCTCTGAAAAACAAGTAGCAATGGCGTTGGAAATCCATGCAGGCTTAAAAATCACACCTGCATTTTGAGGGTCCACTGTATGCTCATCGTGCGTCTAAGTACTCTGCAAGAAAAAGAGAAATGTAAACTTGGCTACTCAAGAGACCATGGGCATGACACTTGTGTTTACATAAGAATAAGGAAAATGTAAAACGCTGGTACAGAGACGATGGGAATCCACAAAGTTATGTCTGTCTGATACTGATGCAGTAATGATGTATAACAAAACGAGATCTCAGTGACCAATAATAATAAAAAGAACATTATTTGCTTCCCAGGTGCAGAAGTTTCAGTGACTCTGGGCTGGACATGGCTGAGCTCAGCTGTGCATGTTCCTGCATCTACAGTCAGCTATGTGGCAAGCTGGTGAGCTCTGTTCATTATGGCTAGGCTGCTTACTCTTATGTCTGAGGGTCTGCCTGTTATCAGTCAATCTAGAGGGGATTTGCTTGATGTGACTGGGGTGCCTTGGCTCTGCTCCTTGCATCTTCCTTTCTCTAGAAGATCATAGACAGAAGCACAAGAGCACTTATTGCCTGCATCACTCACTCTGCTGGCTTTCATGGAGGAAGACAGACATCTGTAGAGCTGGCTTTGTTAACTTAGAAGCTGTGCTGCCCTCAGGCTGAGGGACCATGTTCTTTACACCCAAACTTGCTGAGCCAGTTCAATACATAAGAGCTGATCTGCATAGGTGGTTAGAGTACTAAACTCCGGAACTTTCTACTATCTTAAGAGTTTAGGGAGTCGCACTTGGGAGGCAGAGGCAGGTGGATCTCTGTGAGTTCAAGGCTAGCCTGGTCTACAGAGTGAGTTCCAGGACAGCTGGGGCTACAGGGGGGACCCTGTCTCAAAAAGACCAAAAAAAAATAGAGTTTAGGGAGTCAATGGAGGAAGAAAGTTGACTCGTAAGGCTTTGAGCCTGCATGGGGATGGGACTGGATGGGCTAAGCTTTAAGTCCATTCTTCTCTGATTTGCTGAACTGGTACCCAATGATCATTCCAGACCAAGTTTAAGTGTCATCACCATTTGACTAAACTCCATTGGCCTCTACTCTCACTCTTTGGCCACACATGCTTCCTAGCTACAGCTTCCTTGCCTACAGCTGTGAAGTCTCTCTATGTTAGCCAGCACCCTTGGGTTTCAACATGGCTTGCTTTTACCCCCCCCCCCGAGTGTTTCTATCCGGCACCAGGTCTGGACCACAAAGGCTTTGGCATCCCTGGAGCCTTCTGAAGAAGCTGCAGATCACATCCCGGCTGTGGCAGGTGTGTGGGTGTGGGGGGGGTTGTCCCTCTCCTGGGTGGGCTGTGACAAAGAAGAGAAAGGCAAGTAAACAGGAAGGACTGGCATCAAGGCCTCATCTCCTGTCAGATGGCTCTAAAGGATGGGTTCTTTGCAGTGTCCTTGCAGATATCCCAGTGACCGAGTTGCTATCTCTCCACCTTCCTTCTTTTTCTACTGAGCTAACCTGGGACCACTTTCTCCCTGGAGCACTAGCAAGAAATGTTGTCTTAGTCTCTGTTTCTTTGGAATGCCCACCAGTACTACCAACCAAACTGTTAGAGCTGGATTTTTCTTATACACAAATGCAGGAAAGGGCCCCAGATTTACAAACGTTTCATTACACAACCCTTCCTTTTCTTCAAATATGCAGACTTTTTGTGTGAATTGACACTTTGGCTTCCAAATAGGTTATCTGTTAGGCTGTATTAGGAAGGAAAAAGCACCGGAAAGAGATTTTTGGCTGTTAACATGTGTTGTTGAGACTGAGCTCAGACCTTTGGCCTTAAGACTAGCTGAGAACAAAAGCTAGTTTTTGAGACAGTATCAGCATTTTTATTGGCATCTCCCCATCTCTCTCTCTCAGGACTCTGTCTTCTTGTGGCCTCTTTCTGTACAGCTCTTAAATTCAGGTAGTGGATACTGGCAGCAAGAATGTGGCTTAAGGTGATGGATGGTTTATCAAAACTTGAGGTATAGCCGCCACCCAGGGGCTTTTCACTTTAGTAACTGTATGAGTTACTTTTCTGTTTATTTTGGCTTACAGTTCCAGAAAGGACATGGTCCATCGTGGTGGGGAAGGCATCTATAGCATCAGTCATTTCTCAAAGGACAGCCACTGGTGGATTTGGAAGCTCTGCAGTGTTAAGAATGCTTCAGAGATTATCTTTCCAGGGCCCTGACTGTGCCCTGCCTAAACTTCAGGGTTCTGTTCTCCTCTCGGCGTCCTCTGACTGGCCAAGGCTCTTGCTTTCCCTGCCTGTTTAGCTCCAGCCTCTCCTCACCACTGTTACCCACTGTCCTCTTCGTCTCTTACACCTCACTCATATCAGTCTTGCTAATTATTATACAGTACAAACACCTCCGTCATTCTGGCATTCACTGATTCAAATTAAGAATCAGAAATAATTAATGCAAACTGTCCCCTTGTCCTCACCCTCTGACTGATGGGTTTTCAGTGTCAAAACTTTAACCTTTAGGTTTGGGACCTTGATGCATTCAAAGCCCATAAGCACCTGATAAGCAAGCAAACTGTGCAACCTACCCCTAAATCAGCACTTTCTAGCTCGGTTGCCCTTATCTATCTATGCAAAAGGATATTCATTTGGAGAAAGAAAATAAACTTCTATTCACAAAGGCATACACATTGAGAGCCCAGAGAACCAAACTGTCCATTATTAGAGTGAAGGTGCATTTGAAACCTATTTAGCTGATCTTCCTTACCACGACAAGATTGAAGGCACTCAGTTGAACCCAAAGAAGAAGAACCACAAGGTAATATGTAGAACCTCCATTAGAAATTCTGCGAAGCCCAAAGAGTAGGGTCATATCCCTCTGTGTTGTGACTACGGTACTCCAGTTAGCTATTGCTATGTAACCAACCATCCCAAACATTTGTGGTTTCAAAAACATCACTCATGTGTTTGCTCATGATTCTTCAGTTTAAGCAATGCTTGATGCAGAAAGCTCATCTCTGCTTCATGCTCCATTTGCTGGGGAGGCTCAGTGGGATGGGTTGTGGAGAGGAGCCACTTCCAAGATGGATCCCTCGTGTGCTGGCAATTTGGTGGTGACATTGCATTGGGAGCTCAGCCAGGGCTGTGGGTGAGAGCCCTACTGCTGCTCCGTGTGGCTTGGGCTTCCTTGAGCAAGGCAGCTAGGCTTTGAGGGGGAGCATCTAGGAGTCAGTGGCCAAGACGAGAAGCATTGGTGTGTACGTGTGTATGTTATGGCTAAACTGCTGCTGTGTTGGGCTTACTGGTGTTGCACCTGCTAAACCCAGCCAGTCACATGGCCAATCCCAAAGTCAATGTGAGAAGATTCCATAGAGAAGTAAACACTGTGAAGCCTGGCTCAGTGGAGAAAGGGAGGTACGTATGTACCAGGCCACCACATGTGCCAACTGAAGATGACACATGCGCACAAACTTTCTTTAGGTACAACCACTACACCGATTTTAATGTAAATGATTTTTTTACCATTAGCAACCACTGTCCAATTACCTTTTACACAAGACAAAAAAACTTAAGACCACATCAGTTCCTTCTAGTTTTCTTGTTTATAGCAGGAAGGAGTCTGGGGGCTCTAGCAATATCACTAAGCTCCATTTTGATTTACATGTTGCATGACTCTTTAACCCACTCTCCTTCACATTCTCACATTCTCACTCCTGCTCAGGAATAGCTTTCTCATGCTGCAGACTCAAGATATGGAAGAGATTAAACTTGCTGGGTATTTGAATTGAAAACAGAAGCCAGTTAATATACGGACTCAGAGAGCTGGAAGTGAGCCAAGCCATCATCTGGCCCAGCCCCCTCGTTTGGGACTCTGGAAAGCAGAGGATCCTTCCTTGGGCAGAAGCTGGGAAGGGACTAGAATGGACTACCTTAAAGAACTAGAAAAGAGAGGAGACTCCCTGCCCCCCAGATCAACCTTTCCCCAGGCTCTTCATCGGCCAAAGTCTCAACTCTCTTATAAAGCCAAGGGAATTGCACAAGATCGAAGAGAGGAAATGCAATGCTATAACAATCAACAATAAAACCAAAAAGCTAGAAGGTGAGCTTAGCAAGTTGGTAAAATTATCTTGAATCCTCATTCCAAAGACACAAGTGTTTTGATTGCTCAAGGGCATCATTTCCCTAAGGCTCTGGGAACAAATTTATTCTCCTTAATATATCCAGCTAGCTGTTCACTGAACCTGGATCTAAATGGGCACCCCTTTTTTTCTGCTGGAATAAGTTGACTGGTGTCCCTAATGAGGACCGATTTCACAGTAGGCCTGGCTCCCACAGTGCAGGTCCAGACTAGGCATATGGAGAAGCATATTCCCACACTATTCTTAGGATTAGGAGTAATGATTCTCTGGTGGGTCTTTTCTTTGCAGTTTAGTAACAAGTTTAGCTAGAATCTCTGCTTTGCAAATGGGCAATGCAGACTGCAGCCTTGTCTGTGCACTACATAAACACTGGTACTTGCCATGAGCTGGCCTGAGCAGTCCCAGCTCCTGTTCCATAGCCACACAAATTGTGGAAGGAACTGGGAGCCCCTCATCATGTCCACCAGGATCGAATAACTGGATCTCGGTCTATGATTCATTAACATAACTGAGTAGAAACATCATCCTTGTTGAGATCCCAGGCTCTCCTCTATTATTATTGCTCTCCCTGACCAATGGACCACTCACCAGCAGCCTGATCAAGGTACGTTTCCATCTCCTCTGTTTTGGAGAACTAATGGCTTCAGGAAGATTGGACAAAGTGCTGCATGCACACCCACCAAACAGCACTCTTCACAGAGGAGACAGAGTAGGTATCAGCAGACATGTATTTCTTGCTGTATCCATGGATCCATGGATCCATCAATCCATGAAACCACGAATCCACCATCTATCTATCCTTCCTTCCATTCATCCATCCATCTATCCATCTATCTATCCTTCCATTCATCCATCTATCTATCCATCTGTCCTTCCTTCCCTTCATCCATCCATCTATTCATCTATCTATCCTTCCATTCATCCATCCATCCATCTATCCATCTGTCTGCTCATCAATCCAACCAACTATCTATCCATCCATTAATCTATCCAACTATTTATTATTCTACCCAACTATTCACTGAATTTGTACTTAGTGGGCAATAGTAAAATTCAAGATACAATACCAAAGAACTTGATGACAAGATTATAATCCAGTTGAGATCAGAAGAAGTAAAACTTTACATAGACACCACAGTAGAAAGAATATGATTAATTGCCAGAGACATGATTCAGATATTAAGTACTGAAGAAGGTGAAGGTGGAAGGGGTCAAAAATTGACTCATGAGCTCAACCACATGCACCCGCCTCTTCCTTCTTTTGTGTTCTTCCTTACAATCTGTCAGTGTCCAACACCCCAGTTTACAAATGAGATATCTAGGAGCCAGAAATTCAAGTGACTTTAAGCAAAGTCAAATAGTTTGTGGATAGTGGAAGGAGAAATAGAGATCAAGATAGTTTAGATCTAAAGGGACTTGTCTATTACACCACATTGCTCCGTTGAGACAAAATCCAAACCTGTTCTTGCCTGATGTGTGTTCCAGCCCTTGGATGGTTCCCACCTTTGTAAAATAAGAAGATAGGTGTGGTATTATTGGGACAGGGCTTCACATTACTGGAGTAGGTTAGTCCTTTGCTATTCAAAGTGGTTCATGGACAAGTAGGAGCTGTATCACTCAGGAACAAGGTAGAAATTGAAAATCCTACTGACTGAAACAGTGAACTTCTGCTCAAAACAGTCAACTTCTTCAAGGAGAATATTGAGAAATACTGAGAAAGAGATGAAAAGCATGTTTGGCAGAATGCATGAGCTCTGGCGGGGTGGGGGAATGGGTGGGAACATGGGTCTAGGTCTAGATTTGTTAAAAAAATAAAAATAAATTTATGTGAAAAAAAAGAAACCATATCTTTTCAAAAAAAACAAAAATAAAGAAAATCCTATGCCCTTCCTAGACCTTTACAACAAATACCTGCATTTAAAAAAGATGTCCAAGTGACTTATATGCATGTGAAAATGTGTGAATCACTAGTTTTGAAGATATCCATGTATATGCCAATTTTAGTAAACTTAAGTACATTATAAGAAGGAATTTCTGGGCTTTAAGTAATTTATCATCCAGCTCTGTTCATTGTTGATATGAATCCAAATGTGACTTCTTCAGAGTGCATCTTGCATTTACATGCATAGCTGGGCAGAGGTGTTCATCCATTGTGGAACAGTAAGCTCATATTGGACACAGTCAAAACATGCTGGGAGAGTGAGGAGAAGAAGGTAAAACACAGCGAGGGTGTTTGAAATTCTGGAAGAAAAGAGCATCAGGCTGGGCCTGTGGAGAGAGCACACTCCAATCTTTGTGGAATGAGGGTCATTTCCTCCCCAGCTGTAGAGTCTCCACAACCACCAGGACACAGTTGGCAGGACAGCAGGCTACTATCTTTAACTCCTCTCCCAGGCAGAATGAGACTTCACTGAACCCCTGGCTCCTAGGAAGCATCTCCCAGTAAGATGGGAAGTATGCCCTGGAAACAATCCCTAGCTTCATTTACAGCTTCTGGTCCTGGCTTGGTTCAGCTCAGTCTGGTTAATAAAGCAGAACTTCCTGTCTTCCCTGAGGGGCGCAGCATGTTCCTCCAGACACGGCTCCCTCACCGCCACACTGCACTGACTGTGGCAACAGCTTCCCCTCACTCCCCCAGTTCCCAAGACCTCTTCCTGGAGTCCAGCTTCTAGTCTGGCTTCCTAGTATGTCTCATTCACTTGCGATCATCTGGCTTGGCCTGCTGATATTCTCTCTCCATCTCCTTTCTTGGCTCCATTCCTCTTAGCCATACAGTTTAGGTACAGGAGCAGCCACTGGGAGGGAGTCCTGTCAGGTTGACCTGCGGCCTTGCTAACTTTGAGATACTTAGCAGCTCAGCCAACTGTTATATGAATGCTTTGCATGTCCAGGTGAGTGTTCTGGGAAGGCCTAGGGCTGGAGAAGTGGGCTGCGAGCACTGCATGGGAAGAGGCTGCTAGAGGTGGCTGGAGGGAAGGAAGTCAGCCCTCATCCTTGTGATGGGGCTAAGAAATCCAGATTTCCCAGAGGCCTAGCTGAAGTGGCTTCCCTCACCCAACCATTTTCCTCTCAGCCTCTAGGACCTGGGTGGCAGCTTACTTCCTCTCTTCCTGTCCAGAATACATTAGTTAGTACAGTTTCTGAGTTCTGATGGTAAAGAAATAAATTTTTAAAGCCATGCCTGCATTTGAGCAAGGGTTTCTGACGATCGTCATGTCTTCTGTCCATCTCTGACCTCCTTTAGTCCAGCCCTCTCAGGCTCTGGCTCCTCTCTTTCGATCACTTTCCTGGCCTCTTTGCCTCCCTCTTCATCTCTCTTGTCCAGTCAGCCCTTATGTTCTCTGCCTGTCTTTGCTCACTTTGCTCTGTTTGTTTGTTTTCATCTCTGCCTCTCTTTAGCTCTTTTTACATTGTCTGTTCCTCCCCTCCCCTCCCCTCCTCTCATCTCACCACCTTTCCTGTCCCGGTCCCTTCCCCTCCCCTCCTTTCCTGTCCTTTCCCCTCCCCTCCCCTATGAATTTTCATAGTTCTTGATTCACTCTCTGGCCATGTGTTCTAATTCCTTTTCTGTTGCTGTGATGAAACACTCTGTCAAAAGCAACTTAAGGGAGAAAAGGTTTATGCATCTAGCTCACAGTTCTAGGTGAGGAAATCAGTGGCAGGAGCTGGAGGGAGATGATCATGTTGCATCCACAATCAAGAAGCAGAGGAAGACACATGCAGGCTCAACCTCCTTTCTCCTGCCTAGGCTCAACCTCCTTTCTCCTGCAGGCTCAACCTCCTTTCTGCTGCCTAGGGAATGGTCCTGCCTACAATGAAGATGGATCTTCCCACATCAGTTAACACAGTCAAGATGATCCCTCACAGGCATGCGCAGAGGCTCACCTCCCAAGGTGATTCTAGATTCTGTCAAGTTGACAATTGACAGTAATCATCATGCCAAGTATCTTCCCATACCCTTGCCCATGTCCCCACCCACTCTGTCTGTCGCTCAGGGTCCAGCCCTGCCAGTTGCCAGTGGGTGGCTCTGGACTCTGTCAGATGGTTTTTCTGGGGGCAGACCTGCTGATGATCACAGTCTGTATACATTCCTCCCACACTGGCCAAGGTGGTGCAGCTGCAGGGCCAATGACTTGTAGGGCAATTCGCCACAGGAGCAAATTGGGAGGGCAGTGATGATACACAAGCCACACACTCAGGCTGGGACACAAACATTCTCACACATATGCATTTTGGTGGACATACCAACAAACCAGTTGGATGTGTCATCTGTACTGCTAGAAAAGCTACAGGGACCTTAGAGGAAAACACTGCCTTAGCCGTTCCTGGGGCTGCCCATATACAGGAAGGGAGTTATACGGGTTAGAAAAACTTCACACCTTCTCTACCCAACTCCCAAAGAACATTCTAAAGAACTACAGCTCCCTGTGGTTCATCAAATCCAAAGAGCTTTATTCCTAGCAACTAGCCACTTTGCTCACTCTCTGTGTCTCCCTCTCTCTGTCCCTCCCTCCCTCCTTCCCTCCCTCCCTCCCTCCCTCCCTCCCTCCCTCCATCTCTCCCTCCCTCTCTCTTCCCTCCACATACTTCTAATTTTTCTTCTCTCTTGGAGATTAAACCCTGCCTTTCTCCTCAGCTATCTCCTTTGGAATGTACTGAAGCCTTTATCCCTGGGCAACTCATCGCTGCCCTGTTTCTTGGCCCCACAGACCCTGGGCAAGTGGCTTTAGACCCTGTGATTCTATCTCCAGTTGTGCCAGAATCTTTGGCAGTTCCTTACTGTGCATATTCTTCATCATCACAATGGAAAGAACATGGATCTGGGAGGGGACAGTCCTACCTAAATCCATCCCCAACCAGTAGTGGGGTTTGAGGAAAGCCATTCTCACATTCTTACTTCATTTTCCTGGGATTGAAGGGAAGGGAATTTTCATAAAGTCTACCCCACAGTAAGAGAGGTAGCACCCGTGTTCCTGCAATGTCATGCAGAATTCTGAGTGGCACTAAATCTATTAGGCAGATTATCAATGTCATGTGTCACTTTTCCTCTTTATTCTTTTATATTTGGTTTCTCCTCCTTCTCCTCCTCCTTTTCCTCCCTCTTCTCTCTCCTCCTCCTCCTCCTCCTCCTCCTCCTCCTCACCCCAGATATTTCTTTGCTGGTCCCTTGTCTATTGGGTAGTAAGTAGACTAGAATTGAGTTCCCTGGAAAGTAATAAGATCATCATCCCTCTCCCAGGATTTCCAGGACTCACATTATGGCTGACCCGAGCCCATGGTGCTTGCTGTGCTATCCAAGAGAGGCTTTCTCTCCTGTGCTGTAATATGGGAGTTCAAAATGATCAAATTCAGGTTTGCATCTTGTGCCAGCAAGTGAATCCTTGCTGTGGGACCTTGAATAAATTCTCAATGTGCAGGATGGGTTTCTATGCTCCTCTCAGTGGGAGAGGACAAAAGAACTATCTTCCCAGGATGGATGTGGGAATCAAATGAGCCATTCAAAAGACAAGCCCCAGTAGGGGCTCTCAGTAAATAGTAGGATTGCTGCTTTGTTTTGTGGTTTTTTGTAATAGTGAGATCTAATCCAAGTTCTGCTTAACTGATTGGAGGACTTGTACAAATCTCTTAAATGCAGAAAGCTTCCATTTCCTTATTGAGATGAATAGCTCTTGATTTCTGAGTTCTCTCAGCTCTTGAATTCTGAGTTCTCTCCTGCCTCTCAAATACAGGTGTCTCACTGCCAGGGCTGCTAAAGGGTGCATAGAAAGCAGCTTACTGCTGTGAGCAATGGCAGCTGGTCCCACTGGGTCCTGTGGGAGGCGCTATAGAGCACGGCTCAGTGTTGCCTCACCCAAGGTGCAAGGAATTTCGAATTTTTGTGCACTCCTTTAGTCTGCTTTCTGTCACTACAACAAAACACCCGAGTCTGTATCCTAGTTCTTTTTTAACACCGTCATAAAACACTGACCAAAAGCACGGTGGGGAGAAAGGCTTTATTTCATTTCACAACTGACAGTTCAGCATGGAGGGGAGCCAGGGCAGGAACCATGGAAGAACGCTGCTCACTGTCTTGCTCCTCTGGCCTTTCATATTCAACCCAGGGCCATCTGCCCATGGGTGGTACTGCTCCCGGTGGGCTGGGACCTCCCACATCACTCAACAATGAAGAAAATGCCTCACAGACATGCCAATGGGCCAGTCTGATAGAGGAAATTCCTCAGTAGAGGTTGACAACTGAATGGAGTTGGCAACTGAATTGAAGTGACAACTGACGTCATCACACACAGTCTGGGTAATTTAGAAAGGGCACATTTGCTTTGGTTCACAGTTACAGAGGCTACATTGCTGCAGCGTCTTCTTGCTACAGCACATCATGGCAGAGAAGCAGAGAGGGAAAGTGGTGCATGTAGAAGGAACATGGGCATGAGCCATGGAAAGAAAGGGACAAAGGAGCTGACTCACTCTATAGTGTGGGTCACCATAAGAACAAATCCATTCCTGCAGGATCTCACCTGTGACCTCGTCTAATGAGCAATCCCACATCTGTGCAATTCCACATCTGTGCAATTCCACATCTGTGCAATCCCACATCTGTGCAACACTTCTGCACAGGATATCAAACTTTCACATAAGTTTTGGTGGAGATGAAGCATAGCATGCATGAGCATTCCGGCTGACACTGTTTAAAAGCTCTTTCCTCTGCCCTCCTAAATTGTTTAGGAGTCTGTGCCACTGAGCTACAAATTTCTCTGAGCAGAGTGCCCACTTGACCTCATTTCTGACAGTATATTGGAGGGATAGGGAGGTGGCTCACTGGGCAAAGTGCTTGCCATGCAAGCACGAGGGACTGAATTTAGATCCCAAGAGCCCATGTAAAAAGCTGGGTGTGGTGGTATATGTCTGCGATCCCAGCTCTGGAGAGGCAAAGACAGGAAGATCCTGGAGGTGCTCTGGCCAAGCAGACTAGCTGAATTGGAGAGCAACCTATTTCAGCGAGAGAGCCTGTTTCAAAATATAAGGAGGAGATGGCTCAGTGGAGCAAAAGTACTTATTATGCAAGCATGAGGACCTCAGGTCAGACCCCAGTACCCACAGAAAAGCCGCATGTGGCTGTGTGTGCAGCTGTAATCCCAATGCTATGGGGGACACAGGAGGGTTCTCGGAGGTTGCTGGCTGCCCAGTCTAGCTCTTAGTTACTTGTGTCAAGTAACTAAGGTGGAGAGTGATAGTGTAGGATGCCCAGTGCCCTCCTTTGTCTCCTGAGTCTGCACATAACTGTGCTCATCCACACATACATGCACAAATCCCATACTCTTATCCATATACATGCAAATTAAAAATAAGGTGGAAAATGACTTCAAGCTCTGTCTCCATCTGCACTCCAGCTCCAGGGGCTCCAGCACCTTCTTTTTTCATGCATGTGGGGCACTTATATCCTATGCAGGAAAAACACCCATTCACATAAAATAAATGCATAAATAAATACGCACATTTCTCTGGACCTTTGGGGATTCCAAACACCAGCATTTATTCCCACACTATGAAAGCTTATGGTCTGATCATGATGAGCACTGATGCTGGGGTCAGAGTGCTTGGTTTCAGGTCTCACCTGTTACATATTAGCTCTGTCCTCCCATATGTTATTCAAAATCCTTGTCCCTACATTGCTTTTTTAAAAAAATATTTATTTTTATTTTGTATTTTATTTGATTTTTAATTTTTTAATTATTATTTCCTATATGTATGAATGTACTCTCTGTATGTAGGTTGGTGCACTCATGTCGTGCAATGCTGTGGAGGTCAGAAGAGGGTGTCGGATTCCCCTGGAACTGGAGTCACAGATGGTTGTTAGCCACCATGTGGGTTCTGGGAACAAAACCTGCATCTTCTGTAAGAGCATTACCTTGCTCTAGACCCTCTGCCTATATTTCTTATGCAAAGTGGGGTTCATAATAGGCTCTATATTATGAGGGTGTCTGTGACAAATAAACTAATAAAACATGAAACATTTGAAATGGTGTCAGGCTCTCAGTGAGTAGCAGTTTAGGATATCCTTTAAAGATACAAATGTGGTGAATAGAAAGTGTGATCCTCTTTGAGATCTGGGGGAAACTGAGGCATGGGGAACCTCATACACACTGATCCATCATTTCAATAAACTCTACTGTCCTCCCTTTTACATCCCTCTGAACCAGCACAGGCTCCCACACAGCTGGAAACAGCAGTCTATGCATGCACCCTCTGAATCCCAGTAGTTCAGAACAGCAGGCACTCAAGGTGAATACGGGAGGCTTCAGCAGAAGTGCAAGCAGGCAGCCTGAGCTGCCTCCTCCCAGGAGCTCTTGGGGGAGTAGAAGGGGTCTGGATGAGCACTGCCCACACTCCGCTCCCTGCATGGACGTTGACTGTTGTCTCTGACTATGCTTTCCCTGCACACAGAAGGTGATGTTGCGTTTTCCAGTGAACAGACAAATGGCAGAGCCGCTCTCCCACCTAGCACTTTTTCGAGATACCTAGTGTGCCACATAAGCAGGTAGGTCTGATCCCAGCCAGTGGTGTTTTCCTGCCCTGTACCTTGTCCCTCAGAGCATCACAGGACAGGGAGAAGGGGGCAATGTATATGGAGAGAAAGAGAGAGAGAGAGAGAGAGAGAGAGAGAGAGAGAGAGAGAGAGAGAAAGAAAGAAAAGGGGGAAGAGGAGGTTGTTCTGGGGATCTGAACTCAGTTCCTCATGCATGATAGTTAGATGGTGAAGAGAGTGAGGAGGAGTGGGAGGGACAAAGAAGACAAGGAAGGGAAGGTTCTGGAGATCTAGGGAGAGGTAGAGGGATGGAGAAGAAGAAGAGAAAGAGCAGGAGGAACATGAGGAGGAGAAGGGGGAGGAGGGGAGGAAGGAGGAGGAAGAAAAGGAAACTCAGAAGTATATAGACCAAGAACTGTGAGGACCAGAGCAGCCTCCCCTGATTTAAAGGCAGGCTGAGGAAGACAGTTTATTTTCTGACTTACTGATAGAGCCCTTTAGCTCTATTTGAGTCCTTTACCATGGAGTACACCTGAGAAAGAGAGAGCAAGCTGGAGATGGGAGCCTTGTGTGTGACTGTAATAAGGACACTCAGATTGTTTGGTCAGAAGCAGAAGAAACACAAAGTGAAGCTCTCCCAGTGTGCTCTATTGATAGATCTCAACTGAATGCAGGAAATGGCCCTAGCCACAAGGACACCATCAATACCAAAGCAGCTGTGGGGCCTGGAGCGTGGTATAACTCAGGACCACAGAACCACACAATGGTTCTCCTGGCAAAAAGCACAGACTGCCATTGAGTCTCTCTGTCTCAAGCCTGCACTTGACATAAAGAGAACTTTACCCTCTTTCTTGGTCTGCCGATGAAGCAGTATTGGGTGTCATCTGAGAGGCAGGTATGAGGCCTGGTCTAGGACTGGACACACAAATAGATGATCCAACCTGCCTGGGCTCCTAGTGTTCCCAGCTTGGAGAGAAAATAGCAATGTCTTCAGAGGAAACAGTTCCATAACACCAAGATTGTGCGATGCGGCTATGTGTATTGTGTAAGCTCAGAGACACCATCTTTAAAGAGCAAGAAACTTGGCACCAACACTCAGAGGCCCATAAGATGTGTGCTTGCAGAACACCAAGCCTTTGCCATACTGGTGCTGTTTAAGAGGCTTCTGTGGGAGACAGGGCTCCATCCTGGAGGACTGACACTGGATGGATTTGTTGAAAGGAGCACATTGAGACATTTTGACTTTCACAAACAGTGTGTGGGAAAGGAACCCCAGTACACAACCACTTTGGAGATGGCCAGAGGCCTGGGCTACTAGGCCATGGCCACCCTGGAGACAGTGGCTGTCAGGGGCCAGTGGTTGTCTAATTGAGCAGGAAAAGGGGGCCTCTGGTAGGAGTGTTCTGGGGGCTGGAGAAAAATGCCTGAACCGCTCCTCCTTCATTCCAACCTCCATGGCGCAGTATCTAAAACATAAGAGAAATACTTCACCTTGGCTTTGAAAACAGAGATTTTCCCACTTGCAGAGCACTTCAGCTCTTAGGTGAGCATCTATGCCAGATGGATGACATTAGCAACCTCGGTACCCAGGTTCTCTCCAAGTTTGCAGCTGAGAGAATTCTCAAGACTCACAATATAGTCAAGAGACATGCAGAGGTGTTTACCATTCCCTTGACCTACTTTAGGCAGCTCTAAGGTACCTGAGGAGACCAGAGGCACAGTTTCTAGAATGACAAGGAAAGAGCTGACAGTGGGCTTGAGGAGCATGGACTCTGCACTGATGTACCTTTAACAGGGGCTTGTGAAGGAAGCCCAGGACGTATGAGGTGACAGGGCCTTTCTGTATTTTCAGACACAAATGACTCATAGATTCCCAATGGTGAAAGAAAGCAGGGCGTGAGCTCCTGGCTGTTCTTCCAGGAGGAAACGTTCTCATTTTCATGTCAGGTGCAGGGTGGTGTAAGTTGTTTAGACAAAGGCTGTTTCCCTTTGTTCCTTGGTAACAGAACCAGAGCTTGTTGAGTGGCAACCTGTCCCTGCCCAAGGATAAATCGTGCTTAGGAAACTAGAGTAATCCTGCTTTCCTTCACAATTGGCTGGTAACTTGTGACCCAGTTCTGAGCAAATAAGTAGAAGAAGATCATGAAGGAGGGATACTGAGGATTACCAACTCAGCTATTAACTCTTGTATAAAACAGGGAAAAACATGGCCCCTTTCCCTCCCTGTTTCTTGCTTTGGATGCTAACATGTGTGATGTCTGTCTGAGGCTGCAGCAGCCATCTTGAGATCATGAGGCAGTGAACCTGAGGATAAAGGTATCAGAGTGAGGATTGTGCCATTCAAAGGCCTTCGCTGGTCTTATTAAGCAGTTGAATAAACAGCACAATCGCCCACTTTCAGTCTACTTGTTAAGTAAGCGATAAGCAACATTCATAACCTGAGCCTCTGTTAGGCAAGTTATTCTGTTGTACTGAAATATATTGTAACTACTGCTCCATACTGGTTATGGAAATTGGACACCAGAGGAGTTAATAAACTGAGCATGTGTACTATGAATTCTGTCAGGTGGTGAACACAAATTATTGAGTGCTGTGTGAAACACTGAGCTTTCCTCACTCCAAATCATTTTGTGTGTTGATTCCCCAGCTGCTGGCTTTATTGTGAGTGTGCCCAAGATAGCTTGCAGCTCCCTGGATTGCTGTCCAGAGAGCCAAGTTTTGGTCTTGACTTGCATCACACCTTTCACTTCATAGAGGAAAACAAGAAGAATTGAAACAGACCCACGGCTTTCTGACATTTGATTAGGCATTGGTCCAGAATAAATGCTCAGATTGCAATTTTTGACCATTGAAAATGTTTACGTCTTAAAATCTAAAAAATTCATCTTTAACTAAATTGTCTTTAATGAGAACCAACATTTTATTTTAATGATAATAAATGAGTGAGAAAAAGTTTATGAAGGTTTCCAGTGTTTATTTCTTAAAATTGAGTATATGTATATGACATATAGATAGATAGATAGATAGATAGATAGATAGATAGATAGATAGAAAATTTTGAGTCATGTGGAGAATTTAGAGGAGCCCCCCATTAGCAGAGATTATGTTGAGAAACATAGACCTAGATGGCTCTTTAAGATCTCTTCCAGCATTAACACCCTGATTCTAAATATAGAAATGTGTGCAGTACTTTGCCACTATGAAGAGCCAAAATGGTGGCCTCAGTTTCCGATGTTGTCACCTCAAGGGGCCAAGGCAGAAGCATGCAGAACAGAAACTGGGATGCCATTCTGTCCTGGCTTCCTGCCTGTTGGTGAAGGTCACACACTGGCCCTCTGGGACAGAGAACCATTTGCCAATGCCACGCTTCACTCGTGAGCCTCAATGAAAATCAGAGCACATTGTCTTATGGAAGTATAACCAAAAGCTCAGTTGGGGGACCCTATCAGATCCTGATCTATGGACAGCCATTCTGTGGCTTCTCATTCTTCTTTCAGTAGAACAGGATCGATGGCTGAGAGTCATGTTGTTGAGAGATGGAGGACTAAATAGCAAACTCTGCTCCAGGCCCTGTGCTACATGGCCCTGCTTTTCTAGGATGTCTGCAGACCTATAGTCTACAGCACTTGTTATTATAAAAGGCCAAATCCCAGGGTTTTTTTGGACAGGAGGAAAGCAGCTAGCTGATGCTTATGTAAATATACAGACATAATTATTTTCCTCTGGAGTGGGACTGCTCTGTGATTTGATTAAAGCACACATGATTAACCCATCTTAATGGCTATTGAGGCTTCAGGGTGGCCGCAGAGAGTCTCTTAGGCTGAATTGTCTTGACATAAAAACCACAGCTGAGTTCTGGAAATTGGGGCCCAATGTCCCCAATGTATTCCCATTAGAGCCTAAGAGTATGTGTTCTTTTTAGAAAGCCAAAAATTTAGCACATCATGGTTTTTCACCACAGAGCCAGCCATCTGCAGCCAACTGATGTGGAATACCATGAATGACCTGCATTCCCTGACTCAGGCCAGCTCAGTAGAAGATAAGTTGTCAATTCTGCTGTTACTTTGGTTTACAAAGGGTTTGAGAGTGTCCTCCACAAGCTTGGTCACTGGTGTAATAGTACTAACATGGTGGTTCATACAGAGATGATTAGATAAGGGGAATATCATCTTCTGAGGGGTTAAGGTAGTTTTCAATGGACTGGGTTAGTTCCATTAAAACAGGATCATTATAAAAGAATGGGCCTAACTTTCCTTGATCTCTTGCTTCCTTACACACACACACACAAACACACACACACACACACACACACACACACACCTTGGATAGGTGGCCATTTTCCTTTAGCAAGGAGGCCTTTGATAAACATCTGTCGTGCTGTTTGGACTCTCCAGTCACCAGAATCACAAGACAAACATTTTTCTTTTCTTTATATATTACTCACTGACACAAATTTTGTTATAACAACACAGTAAAACTAAGACATTTGGTCTGACTCCCAGTCAGGAGATGGATGAAGCAAAAAGGCAAGGGTGGTTGAGGACACCTATGTCTGATCTGTGGTGACAGATGTCCTGAGAGGGAAAGGAAGCTGAGTCAGAGATGGAACTGGCCTCAAAGGACACTGCAGGAAACAGAGGGTAAGCATACCATCATTTCACAAAGGAAAAGGCTGCCTGATACTGAGGAAAATGACAAGAAAAGCAAAGTGAAACAGGAGAAAGGAGGCAGATTCCCAGTCTCAAGCAAAGCCTTGTATTTCCAAGGTGTATAAACCAATAGACTCCTCTTTTTCCATTAAAAAATAATAAAAGTCAAGAGGACTTGATATGGTCCCAAAAGTCTAGCTTTTAAGTTTCTATAGATTTGGTAGATCAGACAGTGTTATTCATACCTTTTTAAAATTTACATTTATTTATTTTATGATCATGTGAAGGAAGTGTGTGTGGTGGTCAGAGGACAACTTGCAGGAGGAAGGAATTGTTCCTTTGCTTGTACTAAGTAGATACCAGGGATCAAACTTAGGTCATCAGACTCAGCAGCTAGCACCTTTCCCTGCTGAGCCATCTCGCTGGGCCTTATATCCTTTTAACTTTTTATTTGTTACAGTGCTGGGGAAGTAACCCAGGGCCTCATGTATACTAAGTAAGAACTCTATCACTGAACTGTGTTTCTAGTTCCAAATATTGTTATCTATTATTATTTTGTTCCAAGTATAAAGAACTATTCAAGGTCACAAAGGGGGTATGTAGCAGAATTGGGAATGGAACAAAGCATCTAAATTCAAGGAGTTCGAACCAGAGTATCACTCACTACTGATTCAGTTATTCAATTATCTGTTTCTCCCTCCCTCCCTTTCTTTGCCTTCCTTCTATGATATTTATTCACTAAGCTATCTGTTCATTTATCTTTATTTATTCAACAAGCATTCATTGGGCTCCTTTTGTATGATAGTGTTTTGGATCACTGAGATAACTAAAAATACAACTTAGTCTTCCCCAAGTTTGAGGCCAAATAAAGCCTCCTAGAAATTATATCTGAGTTACTCTAGATATCGATTCAGTCCAGAAAACTAAAAACAAGTGTGTGTGTGTGCGCGTGCGCGTGCGCGTATGTGTGCGTGTGTGTGTGTGTGTGTGTGTGTGTGTGTAAGTGGGGAAACAGAAAGAGAAAGAGAGAGAATAGTGAGGAGAGAGACACAGACACACAGAGAAACAGAAATGGAGCAATAGGCGAAGAGAGATGAATTTATTTCAAAAAATTGGCTTGTGTAACTTGGGAAGCTGAGAGCCCATACGAGAGCTCATGTTCTGAAAAGAATTCCCTCTTGCTTGGCGGAGGTAAGTGTTTCGCTCTATGCAGGTCCTCAACTGATTGGATGAGGCCCACATGTATTAGAAAGGGCACTCTGCTTTATTGAGAGTCTAGCATTTCAAATGTTAATCCCACCCCAAAACATCCCCCACAAAATATATGGACTAATGTTTGACCAAATATCTGGGTACAGTGACCTAGTCATGTTGACTAGAATCAGTTATGTCAATATTTAAGTTGAACAGTGCATTATTCCTAGAAACAAGGTTATAAAATAACAAAGTTTCCTCCAAGTGTTTCTAGAAATGTCCAGAGAAAACTCTGTGTTTTGGAACAAGTTCAATCAAGTTTTGTATCTTGGCATCTTGGCAGAAGGCTACCACCAAAAACTATCAGGCGAGATGGTGACCATTGTTCTAGGGTGGCACAGAGGACGCAGCTCCCTAGCCATGATCACACCCAAAGTTCCACCACAAAGTGACTTTTTGGCACTGCCAACCTTGAAATCTAGGGATGCTAAAGTTGCCTTGAGTTCTGTGATGCAGAGGATGGGGGAAGAGTGGCAGCTCTGAACTTGGGGCCTGTTTATCCCTCCAGTCTTGGACAGCTCCACCTGTCTCACATATGCTTGTTAACAGATCAGCTTTCCTTGTGTAGATCTTCCAAATGGACTGGCCAATTCATATAAAACAGATGATCACACACCTCAAAAAGCCCTGCTGGACATATAGCAAGCCTTCCTTGGAAACTTGCTTTCTGCTCTCTGATAAAACTGCTTCGTGGTGTTTTCCTTTTCTGTGAAACTATACTTCCTCTATTCCTTACTTAAAGTGTATGACTTCATCCATCCTGTTCTTTGTTGAGAAAGTGAAAATAATAACAAGGATGCCTATATTTTCCTTTTTTTTTTTTTGTCTTTCAGAGACAGGGTCTACCTGTAGCCCCAGCTGGCCTGGAACTCACTCTGTAGACCAGACTGACCTTGAACTCACAGAGATCTGCCCACCTCTGCCTCCCAAGTGCTAGGATTAAAGGCGTGCGCCACCATGCCCGGCCCATGGATGCCTATATTTTCAACATGACACCAATACATTTACCAGCTCTGATTTGCATGTTAGTTACCAAGTTCAGTGGACATCCCCCATGATTCAACTTGCTGCTTCTTGAAGAAGCATTTGACACAATTGATCTTCCCCTGCTTCAGCAAAGGAGAGAAGCACCAGAATGAGAGAAGAGACAGCCTGCAGAATGAGAGAAGAGACAGCCTGCAGAATTAGAAAAGAGACAGCCTGCAGAATGAGAGAAGAGACAGCCTGCAGAATGAGAGAAGAGCTTTGTCAGCTCTATGTCTGACAGGGGACTAATACCTAGAATATATTTAAAAATTAGACATACAAAATCACATTATGCAATCAATAAATGGGCAAATGAATTAGATCTCAGAAAAGATGTGCAAATGGCCAATAAATATATAAAAATGTTCAATATCCTCAGCTATCAGGAAAATGGAAATCAAAACAACACTGAGATTCCATCTCCCTCCAGTAAGAATGGTCAAGAAAACAAATAACAAGAAATGATGGTGAGGATGCAGGGGAAGAAGGAACCTATTACAGTGCTGGAACTAGGCTAGATACCATCAACAGATGAATGCATAAAGCAAACAATATATATACACAACAGAATTTTATGCAGTCACAATGAAAAATGAAATTATGTCATTTGTAGGAAAATAGTTGGAACTGGAGAAATCATTATGCTGAAAATTAAGCTGGATACAGAATGACAAGTATCACATATCCTCTCTGATAAGGGTAATCTAAATTAATATGTATATATATGTATATGAGACATGAAAAAAGAGGAAGGACTACTTAGGAAGAGGAAGGAAACCAATGGGAGGAGGTCGTGGGGAGTGAATATGTATAAAGTACATGATTCATATGCTTGAAAATGCCAGAGTGGGGGCTGGAGAGATGGCTCAGTGGTTAAGAGTGCCAACTGCTCTCGCAGAGGACCCAGGTTCAATTCCCAGCACCCACATGGTGGCTAAGAACCATTTTTAACTTTAGTTCCAGGGGAATCCGACACCCTCCTCTGACCTCTGTGGTAATGCATGACACGGGTGCACCTACCTACATGAAGACAGTACACTCATACACATAAAAATAATAAATAAAAATTAAAAAAGAAAAGAGTTATTGCAGCTCTCTTCACAATAGTGAAGAGCTGGAACCAACCCAAGTATCCCTCAACTGATGAGTGGATAGAGAAAATGTGGTACATCTACACAATGGAGTTCTATGCAGTGGTAAAGAAAGATGACATCATGAACTTTGCAGGTAAATGGATGGAGCTAGAAGATATCATGCCAAGTGAAGTAACACTGTCCCAGCCAAACAAACGATGAATGGTGTCCTTCATCTGTGGATGCTAGCACCAATTACCTAGTTGTATGGCAAACTGAACAATGTCAATGTGATCTGAAAACAACTGTACTCTTATATTGTGACTCCCTTAACAAATAAATAAGAGAAAAAAGAAAAAAAAGAAAATGCCATAGTGAACCACATCATATTTTACAATGACTCTAAAGTAATAATACTAACTGAAAGACTTTCACCTCTCTGCCTCCATGCCTCAAATTTTCTTTGTCCTGTACTCAATTCCTGTAAAGAAAACCTCAGGTTTAGCCTGACATAGTCTTCTTTATCTATACCAACACTCCTTGAGTGATGTATCTAGGCTTACAACCTTGCAGAAACATCTGGATTTTCAATTTCTGTCTCCAACCCAGACCTCTCTCCTGAGCACCAGACTCAACTACATACCTCCTAGTGGTGCTCACTTGGGTTGTTTAAGAAATGAATGGGAGGCCCTTTCCCAAAGCCTAGGGAACAAATTGTGGAAGAGGAGGCATGGTAGAATGTAAGGGCTATGGAGAGATTGGGGTGAATTGTGAGACTACAGCAAGATAGACTGGACTCCTAATTATCAACATGCCTGTGCATACAAGCATCTCCAACTGGACTATGGGAACCTTGGGTTGTTCAAAATTTGGACACAGATATGTGCAAATTGGTTTTACATGAATGTTACTTACATTCATTGCTTATGCTTAATAATTTGGCTCATTTCAAAAAAAATGCACCAATTAACTAATTGTATGGCAAACTGAGTAACATCAAGGTTATCTGAAAACAACTGTGTTATTATACTGTAGAATCCCTTAAAATAAACAAATAAAAGGGGAAAAAAAGAGAAATGAATGGGAGTCTATTTGCAAGACATTTCTTGGGGAAACACCTTTGAAATATAAAAGATGCCCCGGGGAATTGGAAAAGACAGAATGAGCCTCCGGGTCATAGCAGGAGCTGTCATGACGGTGGGGGGAGAAGGGTAGATGGGTTGGGAGTATGTCCGACTGCATCCCAGTTCAACAAAATGTTCATACCTTGTACTAGGGAATCCTGCAGCCAGTTATCTGTCAGAGGGCTCTCCGTGTCTTACAGGAAAGAGCCTGTGGAGCACCCCCATCATACTCAGACAAGGTCCAGGAGCAGTCTGTGGGCAATGTAGTCTCCGTGTGAAATGTATAAGCTGGTCCCATCCATCTATGTTATTTCCTGCAGCAAGAGCTCTAGGTGGCACATTTCCAAGGCCTCAATATTAGCTAATATTTCCTCTTGACCTTCTAGTAGACATGTGAAACTTACAATAAATCTCTCGATTGTCCTTACCACATAGGCACTCTTCTTAAACTTTTGCCATCTTGGCAAATGGCCTCACTTTCCTCCAGATGATAAACCCAAGAGCACAGAATTTACTTTTTTATTTTGCTCCCTACTTGTAGTCTACAAGTCAGTGCTCTGGCCTTACCTCACAAAGCTCGAATCCGTTCACTCTGTTGTTACCATCTCATCCCAAGCCTTCATGGCTTTTCACATGCCTCCTCAATGGCAGCTGCACTGGCTCTCTCACCATCTTCTAGCCACCTGCATGACACCAAAAGTATCCTTCATAAAACCACCTAGCACACCTTTGCTTCAGGGGCCTCCCGTTATGACCCGACTGAACCCTAAGCACATTAGCCTGTCTTACCCATGTCTATTCATCTCGAGAATCTAAGCACTATGAAAATAGGGACCTTTTTTGTCCTGTTTTGTACAATTTCCCTGTTGCCAACACAGACCTAGGCATGATAGTCAGCCATATTGCTTATTTGTTGACTGCTAAGTGGGCATATCTCTTTTTCAGGAAGCCTCAGAACTGTCCTATAGGTGTTACTGCTGCTTGTTTTTTAAGCACAAATATGTTTTGTTGTACATAATCGTGGTTTTACCAGATAGTAATATATTCTTATTTTTTTTATGAACCATGAAATTCAGACGTATACACAAGTCCAGGACTGTACCATGTTTTCACGATGCCCCAGCACAGAATAGATGTTCCTTGGTGCTTTCATTGAGCTCTCCTGAGTGGGTGACTTTTCATCATATGCATTTGCCTTTATGGTCACAAGATGGCTGCTGTGCTATCTATACAAGTACCATCTATGTGGCAGGCAGGAAAAGGGGGAGGACAAAGATTGAACATATAAATGGAATGAGTCTTCTTCCTTCGAGAGCTGCTGCAGGTTGGCGTCCCCAGAATTCACTCTTCAATGGAGATTATTGTATAACAAGTTTATCAGGAGGGGAGTGCTCTTAAGATGGATGCCTACAGAAGGGCGGGAACATGACCATGCGGAGGGCAGGAAGGGCCAGGTGCAATCTCAATCCATGGGAGATCTGGAGCTTGGCTGCCAGATATTTATCTTTTTATTTTTATTTTATGTGTATGAGTATAATTCCTGCATATAGGTAGATGCCTCTGTGTCATCCAATGCCTGTGAAGGTCAGAAGAGGATGTCTGATCCCCTGGAACTGAAGTTCTGGACGGTTGTTAGCTTCCATGTGGGTGCTGAGAATCGAACCCAGGTCCTCTGCAAGAGCAGCCAGTGTTCTTAACCATTGAGCCATCTCTCCACCCCTGAAAGTTGATTGCTTTAGCTGAGGCAGCCACATAGGTATTAACACCCAATGACTATTTGTCAGCAATGTTCCCAATAGTTGAGGTAACAAGTTGTTAATTTCTTTTTTTTTTTTTTCCGGTCTTTTCAAGACAGGGTCTCCCTGTAGCCCCAGCTGTCCTGGAACTCACTCTGTTGACCAGGCTGGCCTTGAACTCACAAAGATCCGCCTGCCTCTGCCTTCCAAGTGCTAGGATTAAAGGCGTGTGCCACCACGCCCGGCTACAAGTTGTTAATTTCTAAAAAACTCTGGGTAGTACATCACAGAAACACCACACAAGCTTCTTGAAAACTCCAAATCCTAACTTCTGCTTTTATCTCAAAGATCAGAGCCATGCAATGCAGTTATCTTTAGCTATGAGACAGCTGGGACATGTGGATTTTTAGCTGGGCATATTGCCATTCTGAATAAAACAAAGGTTCTGTTAATAAGAAAAAGGGATAGAATATTGAGGGTATTTAGTTGGGCCACCAGCAGCCTCTGCCATGATGCCTCTTCTCTACTTCCTTGTCTCCTTCCTCTCTACTCTTCCTAATGCCTTAGCATTCAAATAAATTAAACAAGCAAAACAAGCAAACACATAAACAAAACAAATAAACATGAACAAATCACTTGCCTCCTTCATTAACCAATAAACAAAAGCTTATAAAAATCTCATTACAAAAGCACATACAAATTCATGCATGTAGATCATGTGAAGAAGATGGCTACCACTATCTCAAGCATATTTTGGTCTTTCCTGGGCCTAGAAGAGCCAAAGAGGAGGAGGAGGTCGCGGTAGACAGGTGGACTCTAACCTCAGAAACTCACAAATATTATGAGGAAACAGACTAATATGAAACAAACTGATAGAATAGAAGGACCTAAGCTAGAGGAGAGGAAAGTTCTATAAGCAAAGGGGACTGAGAGGATAAGCACTCTGGTTTCTGGCAAGGAGTCAAGGAAGGCTGAAAAAAGAAGAGATACTGGAAACATCATATTGAAGAGAAAAAGGTAGATATTTTCCAGGGGCTGGAGGTTTAGGGGGCTGGATGTCAGGCCATATCTACTCCGAGCTTGAGACACTGAGCACTGGGTGGCCAGATTCTAAAATAGGGGAGGCCGGCTTGTGGGAGAAGGCCAGGTTAATTTTAGCAAAAACAGTCTTGGCAAAAGAGCCATAGTCCTTTCCCTGGCTCCTCACTCTCATTGCTTGGCCCAGAGCAGCTTTGCTGAGCAGGCCTCCAAACTAAGGTAAAAATGGCCTGGGACAGGATTGCTGGAGAAAGAGGAAGCGAGGAGGCCTATAGCCAGTGGCAGGTGGGCAATGCCTATGAATGAACAAATTCCCATAAGCAGCCCTTTCACAATTGTCTAGACAGGAAATGGAGACGAGAGCTTGGTGGAAAACATCCAGTAACATGAAAGCAGAAGCAGTTGGAGATACTTACAGCAGATACGACAGGACAGAAAAGGTGGTGGGGCGGAGTCACAGCCGGAGCGTTGGCTGAAGGCACGGCCACAAGCTCCCAGACCTTGCTTTCTCCATCTCTCTCAAGGGAGGCCAAGAGCCCTGGTGCCTGTCTCCTTTCCTATAAAACCGCCATGGCATTATGGACTGGTCCTTGCTCAGTGAGGCCTGACACTACAGAGGAAGTAGACTCTGGTCCTGGCCTCACACGTAGACAACTAATGGTTCCCATCCATATGCTAACTATGGTGGTCCCATTCCTTTTGTTGGTGATTCATCAGGCATGGGCGTGATTTAATTCTGGTGATGCTATGACAAGGCAGGTCTTTGGAAGGCTTCTGGGAAAGATAGGGATGTTAAAGAGACATATGTGAAAATAAAAACATCTCATGTTTCTATTAGACTTACTCTACAAATATGTTCCTTTCTGGGCACCATAAGACAGTCTTGCCAGCGACATGCCAATATACCAAGAACACGCATGGAAGATGGAAAGAACACAAGGCCTGGATGGCAGGGACGGACTGCTGAGCTGCCAAGGCCAGCACACCCTACTTTGAAATGCCTTATTACAGGAGAAAATGAGTCCTTTGTTGTTTACTTAAATTGCACGAGGATTTTCTGTTATTTGCAGCTAAAGATAATCCAATTTATACAAAGAATACCTGCCACAGTTAGGGTTAAACACAATCACATATGGAATTACCAACATGCAAGGCCAATATATTAAATGAGTTTTCCATATTTTATATTTATATATTCTTTCATATATTATATACATTTCAGTTTCATTTTGTTATAATTTTTCTCATAACTCAGCTATGAATATAGAAATTGACATTTTTCCTGCCTTTGGCTCTGTCTTGGGGGTTACCACCAGTCTGGGCATTTATCCAGCCAATTCAGTGTTTGACCTGCTTCCCAGAAACTTCCAGCTCTAGGCCCAGAAGTCCTCTCCAGAGTGGGTCCCAGCCAGAACCCACAGAATGTCTCTTGCAGCATCAAGACGGAGCTTTCAATTTTTGGCCTAAGAGTTATTTCTCCAGGAAAGGATCAAGACATTTTAAAAAGTGATGTGCATTTTTACAAAATAGAGTTTAGGGAAATTGGAATTTACTCTACTTAGAAATTGGTTTCCTGTCCATATTAGGTATCTCCAAAAGGAGCTTGGAATTTTCAATTTCAAGATTCTTATGTTACTTGTCCAATTTGGAAATTAGTGCATTGACTACAGATGAAACAATTGGGTAGCACAAAAGCAATGCACATTATAAATATTCTTCTTTCCTAACTACTTGTCAGCCATTTCTAGTGAATAAATATTTACACATTTTCCTCTCCCCCTGCTGAAACCAGTACTCACATATATGAACATAAATATTTTGCTGTATGTAAATATTTACTTGCATGAGCAATATATTTCTTTTCCTACTCTCTCTTGTAAGTTCTTTAATAACAGAACAATACCTGCTTGCAAATAAGTTTTGATCTTGCAATTCTTCTGGAATGTTCTGCAAATGAGAGATATTTCATGGTAATGGCAGATTGCTGGTTAGCCAGAATAGTTAGGCTTAAGTTGGAACTTGGCACCCTACTAGCTATGATCAAGAGTAACTTACTTAGTTTTTCTGAGCCCAGAGTTTCCTAATCTGTAAATGAGGATAACAGTAGCATCCACTCTTTAGTGTTACTGAAAGGATTTTCTACTTCAATGCATATAAAGTGCTTCAGAGACAATGTAGCATATTGTCAACTTTTGTAAATAATAATAAAATATTTTACCACTGACAGTTACAGAAAATAAGTCTATTGCTCTTTTTCTAGATAGTACTCTGGATACCCCTTAATTTTATCTGTCTTTTCTTTAAACATTTAAAAAATTGTTAATGTTAACAATGTGGTGAATTGCCTCAGATGCTCCCACACCTTGGGTTAGTGGCTGTCATTATTTGGTTTATTTTTATTGAATTTTGTGTACTTCACACACAACATCTTAATCATCTTTCTACCCCCTTCTTCATCAGCACGTCCCGTAGCTCCCCTCCACTGGATTTCATGCATTCTGTCATTTATGTTAAAGCCTAATGTGTCAAATTAGTGTCTGTCCCCAGACATCCCTTAGTGCAAGTTCATCCACTGGGGTCTAGTCAGCCTCTCTAGAATCATTACCTTAAAGAAGGTCATCTCTTCCCCACCCAGCAGTGACTAGCTGCCCAATAGTTCTTTGGCTAAGATTGGGGCTGATGCTCATTTCCACAGCTCTATGCTGGGATTTTTGTCAGTCACTTTTAAGCATTCCCTTTGTGCCATGCATTTTTGTCTTGCAAAAGGTGATATTCCATTTCCTCCTCACAGCAGTATTATGAGGGAAATCATATTTCTATCTCAATTTCCAATATGTGTGGCTAATTTATGTGCCTTCACTTAAATAATCAGAAAGTGATAGAATTGAGACTCAAACCCAGATCCTCTCCATGTGAAAGGTCTTGCTGTAAATTGCTATGCCATTGTGGTATTTCCAGTGTTTACACAGAAACACCCCGTGCAGGCAGTGCTTAGATTCCCCCTCCCCTCCACCCTCTCCTCCCTCCGCTCCCTTGTTCCCTTCTTTTCCCCTCCTTTCCCCTCCCCTTCCCTCCTGCCCTCTCTTCTCTCCTCTTCCTCTTCCTCCTCCTCCTCTTCCTCCTCTTCCTCCTCCTCCTCTTCCTCCTCCTCCTTCTCCACCTTCTCTTTTTCCTCATTTCTTTCACTCTGCCTCTGTCTCTCCATCTCTCAAAGTAGAGTAAGTTCCATTCGACTTTTTGTCCTCTGAGAAAACACAGCATTGGAAAAACCAGTGTTGCTTCACGTCGAGCCTTTTCCAAACTACGTTGTAAAATGTGGGTGACTGGCTAGTGCAGCCTGTACATATCATGCCCCATCTCGAGAATTTTAGCCTGAATTCCTTTCCATCACTCTTGCCTAGGTCCACAATCTCTCTACTCTGGCTCTAGTTTTGCATTCATGTTGCCCAGATGCTCCAGATGCTGTGTGGAGTTGAAACCCTGAGCCACAGGTATGTGGTTCTTGTTCTCAGGACTGCCTCCTCCACCTCCCAGGCAGACACAGAATGGCTCTTCTTGCTACATGAGGTCATCAGGTCTTTCAGCCATTGCTAGTTTGAAGCCTTCTCTTAATAATTGACCAGCAGGCTTCTCAGCATTCATTGAACAAAGGCCAGTGGTATTTTCCTTTGCAGGTAAATGGACCTTTGCAATCTTTTCTCCATGTAGTTATGACCCAGAGATCAGGCAACTTTTGTTCTTGCTGCTTACCCCATTACCTGCATCCATAAAACCGATGACCAGGCAGATTGTAGAGTCTACCTGCTGCCCACAGTCATGTGGCCTGAGACTACCCCACCATCTTAACTGTATGAGGAAGAAGGGCTCTGCCTTTCTTCTGCCTTCAAGACCTCTTAGCATTAAAGCACACTAGCAGAACACTTATTATGATGGTATCTTCAAAGTGGAGTTTTTAGCTTGTCAATATCTCCAAATAGAAGACGTTCAATCGGAGTTTGAGAAAAGTGAATCCAATTATCCAACGTGTTTCTCTCACACAAACTTTCTCTGAATCATATTTATGAATTTTTAGGTAGAAAACACACCTTTTTCTTTTAATTTTTTATTTTTGAGAATTTCATACATGCGTATTGTCTTTGTACTATTTGCATCCTAACCAACTCCGCCCACGTAGCCCCATTTCCTCTTAATTTCTTGTCATCTTCTTTGATTATTACTGTTACATAGACATAGATATATTCATATATTTATTAATACACACACAGATAATGCACAGAGTCCATTTAGCAGTGCTCATGTGTACCCTTGTGTTTAGGGCTGCCTACTTGGGATTGGATAACCTCACAGAGCTGGTCCCTGGAGAAACCTGGTTCTCTGTCTCGGCAACCATTGATTTCCTGTAGGTCTTCATTTAGAGCTGGGACCCCA
The DNA here is from genome assembly GCA_009823505.1 of Rhizomys pruinosus. NCBI lineage: Eukaryota > Metazoa > Chordata > Mammalia > Rodentia > Spalacidae > Rhizomys > Rhizomys pruinosus. Next base: position 138,528 of record VZQC01012409.1, on the reverse strand, counting down.
TGAAATTTCACTGATCCCTATCGATAATACATCAACTGGTCTTGTCTTTATGTAGATAATGTTAGACTACTGTACTGTGGGGATTTCCCTGTTGAGGCTCCCCTATCATGTCTAGAGTTCATTAACTAGCAGCAGGCATGTTGTCCCTCTGGCTCTTAACATTCTTTCTGCCCCTCTTCCTCAGTGCTCCCTGCAGTCTAGGTGGGAGGTTGCATTGTACATGTGCCGCTTAGGGCTGGGCACCACCTCACAGTCACTTATTCTCTTCATTCAATTTAATTGTGGAACTTTGCGATAGTTTGTATCTGTTGCAAAAAGAAGCTTCTTTGATGAGTGGTGAGAGGTACACTTGCCTGTGACTATAAGGATGTGTATTTAGAATGTAGTAAGAACGTATGTTAGTCTAGAGAAATGACAGAAATAGGTTTTTCTCTAGGGTCTATGACCTCTCTAGTCATGTGGACTTGGCTATGTTTACAGCACCATGCATGAGTTCCTGCTCATTGATTGGGCCATAGGTCCAATTAGATAGCTATTGATTACCCCCAAGATAAAAGTGCCAGGACTGCACCAATAGAGATAATTTGCTGGGCCAGTCATTGTGGTTTGTACACTTTACACCTGGGTAGGATCCTTGATTGGCTTTCTCACTTGGCAGCCTGCACAGTACCTTCTGATATGATGAGACCTAGTCCTCAGGGAGGAAGCTTCCTGGTCAGTTCCAGCTCTACTGCTCTAAGTAAGTCCTATGTCTGAAGTTTGTAAAGTTGCTAACCATTTAGCAACAAGGTCTTACTTTCAAGTTTTGGGAAGAAATCAAGGACTGTGGCAATATCCTGTATTATTTTGGGAGTCTCTTGGACTACCCTGATCGACAGCTCAAAAGGAGGTTTCCATTGCCTGGCACTGTGAGTTTTGTCATAGAGCTTTCAGCAATACATATGCACTCACATTTATATTACATCTATATTTTTCATCAGGCTTATTAAATACTACATTTCCCTTGGTTTTTCACACCTTCTAAACATTATTTTTCTTTCCTCTCTCCCCCCTCTCCTCCCTCCCCAGTTAAAGCACCCCCCGTTTCCTCCATTTCCCTCTTGATAATATCTGTCTCCTGCTATCTCCCTCTCTCAAGCTCCTCTCCACGCCTATTGTTCCTTTCCATTTTCCTGGCTCCTGTGGTTACATCAGGATATATCTTCCTAAGGATTTGGAGCTATGATCCACAAATGAAAGAGAACAGGCATTTCTTGTTTTTCTGAGTCTGGGTTACCTCACTTATTATAACAATTTCTAGTTCTCTCCATTTACCTACAAAATTCATGATTTCATTTTTCTTTACCACTGAATAGAACACCATTGTGTAAATTTACCACATTTTAATTATCCATTCATTGGTTGAGGGATATACCTTTGGGTATATGCCAAGGAGTGGTATAGGTGGATCATATTTTTGGTTTTTTTAAACTATTTTTGGTTTTTTTAAAGAGCTCTCCACATTGATTTCCATAGTGGCTGCATGAGTTTGTAATATCACTAACAGTGAACACGTGCTCCCCTACTCCCACATCTTCCTGAGTATTTGTGATCATTTGGAAAGCACACCTGATTCCCTTGGATTTTCTTCCTTACCCGAAGCCCATATTCCAGTTTGTGAACAAATTAAGAACAATGATTGTATGTGGTACATCTACACAATGGAGTACTACTCAGCGGTAAAGAAAGATGACATCATGAACTTTGCAGGTAAATGGATGGAACTTGAGGCCATTATGTTAAGTGAAGTAAGCCTTTGAGGGATGTTAATGGCCCAAACTCTAACACTTGATCATATGAGTATGAAGGTTGTACCAGTGGTTTCTATCTGTCACCAATGCCACCTTGTGATCTACCTGGTCACCACAATGTGGCCATGTAAACTGAGTTCTATCCAGTTGAACGTGAGTGAAATGGTGATGTACATACAGTACCTTAAAATCTTGACAGTTACAATTCTGATGTTTGATCTTCTATATTCTTCCCCCTGCCCAAGTTCCTGAAAATAGAGGGAAGCACCAGGGGATTATGTGTTGAAGATTGCAATGCTGTACAATAGAAGGTACCTGGATTCCTGGATCACTGCATAGACATGTTCAAAATAACTAGGTTCACTGTGCATGCTTGCCACATAAGAACCATTTGGTTGTGATAAGCCCCAGAAGCTGTGAAGGTTTATAAGTTGCAGCAGCCAGCATTACCCTAACTAACATAATGGGGAACCTAGGATGCAGAGAAGTTATTAGCATCACCCTGAGGAATTGGGAGATTTGTGAGGGGGGAGGTTGAGCCAAGGGAGAAACAGTAATTCAGGCTTAAGTAGGGCTAACCAAGTCTGGGAAGAATTCTTTGAGTGAGGTAATGACAATCTTCCTTTCCATGAGGCCAAATTTACATGGAGGGACATCTGGAACCCACTGCAGTTTGACTCACTGACATATTCCCATTTGAAACTGGATTTTGCTTTCAGTCTCTTCAAGGGCTTTGGCAATTTATATCCTTGGAAGCCCTGGGGCAACACTGACAGGTAAGCAATGTAGCTTTTTGGACAAGTTAAAGGATCATAATTTCATATTATCATAAAATGGTGAGTATTGGGCTTTCTGCTATAATTCAATTCCCAAAACAATCCCTCAAAGTTCCATGGACAGAACCTATATTGTTTTTCTGAGTTGGGAAATTGAGGCTGAGTTAACATAAAAAAATCTTAAGGTTTGGGGCTGGAGAGATGGCCTAGCGGTTAAGAGCTCCGACTGCTCTTGTAGAGGATCCGGGTTCGATCCCCAGCACCCACATGGCGGCTGAGAACCGTCTGAAACTCCAATTCCGGGAGAGCTCCAGTTCCAGGGGAATCCAACGCCCACTTCTGACCTCCGCAGCATTGTGCGACACGGGTGCACAGACTTGCTTGCAGACAGTACATTCATACACATACAGAAATAAATAAAATTAATAAAAAAAAATTAAAAAAAAAATCTTAAGGTTCAAGAGACCCACATTTTCTAGCCCTAGGCCATTTCTAAGACAAATTTCCTGACCCTGCCAAAGAGGCCGTGGCCATGCTCTTTAGAGCCACCTGCACTCAGAGCATCCTGTCAGACAGTTCTGGAGTGCGCGGCCTGACTTCCTCTCCAACAACCTGTATCTCTAGGCTTGCCCACTTGAGGGCTGGTTTCAGCACCCTGAAAGCTCACTGAGCTTAACACAGGCACAACTTGAAAATGTGATGAGAGGGGGCTGGAGAGATGGCCTAGCGGTTAAGAGTGCCGACCGCTCTTACAGAGGACCCGGGTTCGATCCCCAGCACCCACATGGCGGCTGAGAACCGTCTGAAGCTCCAATTCCAGGAGAACTCCAGTTCCAGGGGAATCCGAGACCCTCTTCTGACCTCCGCGGCGTTGCACGACACGGGTGCACAGACTTGCATGCAGACAGTACATTCATACACATACAAAAATAAATAAAATTAATTAAAAAAAATTAAAAAAAAAAAAAGAAAATGTGATGAGAGGTTGGCCCACGGGCAACTCTCAAGTAATAGGGGATAAACGGCAAGAGCAAATACTCTGCTCTCCGAGTGCCTTATAGAATGGCTACCTGATCCCTAGAAAAGGTCTATAGCTCCTTTGTGGACACCAAATTGACTCTACTTCCTGCCCTCGCTCACTCTCCCAGCTCCCTCACCTCTGCTTTGTAGGATTACCTCTTAAGTTAGCCAGGGGCACTTAAGCCTAGTCTCAGCCTGAACCTCACACCGAGGCAGTACCTGCGTGCTAGAAGGAGCCAGAAGCCTGGGGGAGGGAGGCTATTTTTCTTTTGCCCTCTCCAAACTGGCTTCAGATAACCTGTCCAGACAGCGAGCATGGATAATGGCTTAGCAATCCTCTTAGGAGACATGTCCAGTTCTCTGCCCTGTGCCTGGCAATTGGTGGCCCCTGCCAGACTGGACTCTTCTATGCATTGGTGACTTTGCTCTGATGCCTAGCTGGCACCAGGAATGACAATGAGCAGCCTTGGTCCCGGACAGCAGCAGATGCTGCCAGTGTACCAATGCTTGCCAGCACATTGGGGGTGGGGGCTGGTCAGGAGAGTTCGATCACTTGCTTAGGCTGCCACAGTTCCCCTCTCTTCTGTATCCATGAGTCATGAGGGAAGCCTGGGTGATAGAGATGTCAGCTTGCTGGTGACTGCTCACTGAGACAAGTTTATTGTGGCATGATGCCATGGGGAGCAGCAGAGGGACCGGCACCAGATGCCAAAGGGTCCATAGGCACAGGTCTGACATGCTGAACCACAATGGCCAGTTGTGCAAAGATGCTACCTGTGGGCTGTTTTCCTGAACAGCTGTCTTTATGCATTCATTCATTCATTCATTCATTCACTTATATAGTAATGCTCCTTATGTGCCTAGCATTGTGGTATGAACTAGGCATGGAAAAGGAACAATGCCAATATGCTTGTCTTCCTTTGAACTTATAATACAGAGTGGAGGGAGCTCTTGATCAAATATCTGTAATTATATGGCAGAGTGAGGTTGTTTTTTTCTCACTGTCTGGAGCCCAAAGTCCAAATCAAGACTGTGCTATGAGGCATTGTGACTAACCCATCGTTCTAGCACTTGGGAGGTAGAAGCAGGAGGATCTAGAGTTTAGGGTCTTTCTCAGGTACACAGTAACTTCAAAGCTAGCCTGGGCTGCATGAGACTCAGTAAGAAAACAACAGAAAAATAAATAAAAGAATAGACAGTGTTCTTTAGTGTGTTAAAAGCTCCAGAGTTATGGCAAGACAGAAATAGCCATGCAGTCGTTGGTAAGAATACAATATGCAGAAATTCTTTCAGCCATCCTCTGTCTACCAGTTCTCTCTAGGCCAAGGGGATATAGGTCGATCAGTGGTAACTCCTAGAGAGGCTGTGGGTGCATTCTTCTCAGGCAGGTGTCAGAGACCATGCTTACCTGAGTCTTCTGCTTCTCTAAGTTGACATCATTACACTCTGATGCTCCAGAGCAAGAGCGGGGAGAAATCTGCAGGTGGACTTCTTCAGAGGGAGAGAGGCAAGGGGTGGGGCAGCTTATCTCTCCAGCGTTTTCTCTGTGCTTCTTGCCTGGGCTGGCCTGGGTCTGGGAGTACAGAAGGCAGGGCTTGGGCTTCCTGCTTGTCTAGGAAAGGGTCAGATCCCCACTTTAGTCATCACTGGTCTCCAGGCATACTCCAGCTCTGGCTCTTGCAGATGCTATTTGGAGCAGCCCCCAAGCCATTAAAGCCTTCCTCCTGGGGAATTCCACAGCTGTCGGAGAGGAGGAGGAGAGGGGGGGGCGGAACAGCCAGTTCAGATTCACTTCAGACCAGAAGTGGAACAATCCCTGTTACATTATTAATCCCCGGAGCCATGTAAAGCTTCATCTGTTTTCTCTCAATGATTTTTTACAAGCTATATTTTCCAAAATCTGCAAGACCTACAACCAAACAGTATCTTTCACATGTGTGTGAAAATCCAGGGCTAACTCCTGCAGGGCTGAGGATGGGGGCATGGGTTCTAATCTTGCTTTTGACACTACAAGCCAAGTGTGTCACAATGGGCAAGTCACATTTTCTTTCTGGACATCCATATCTATATTGATTAGCTATCAAGTGTAAAATATACCCCAAGGTTCGGCAACATCCAACAGTAACAGAACTGGTGGATGGCTGGGATGAGGCTGATGGAGTCTGGGCTGGGCTTGGCTGTGGGCCTTCAGGCTCCTGACTCTGCTTCGGGGGCTTGGCTGGAACAACTCTGCTCTCACCTGTATCATCTCCTCTTCCTCCTCTTCCTCCTCCTCCTCTTCCTCCTCCTCTTTCTCCTCCTTAGACCAGTAGGCCAGGAAGATGTTACAGCTTAAATGTTGGGTCCTTTCCTAAATTTACATGCTAGAAACTGAATCTCCAGCACAACAGTGCCGGGAGCCAGGACTCTTTGCAGAGTGTGTAGGTCATGAGGCTCTGTTCTCACGTGTGGATTGATCCACGTGATCACAGGAGCAGGTTCACTGATTTCTGCTTTCATCAGGTGCAAGGATAGTTTACCTCTCTTGCCTTCCTTTCTTCTACCAGGAGAGAAGAGCCACACCAGAGCTCAGAACCCATCTTTGACATCTCGGTTTCCAGAACTGTGAGAGGACTACATCACTGTTTTACTGAATCAGCCAGTCTCAGGTATTCTGTTATAGCAGTAGAAATTGCCTAAGATGACAGTCCTATGTAATAGCAGTGGCACCAGAACAGGGTGGAAAATCATGAAGCCCTGGTCATTGATGGAAGCATGTCATCTGACTACACTCCAAGTGAAAGGTAGGGAAATATACTCCACCGATGCTATACCTTCAGAGCAAGGTGGGGTGAAGAATCTGGAACATTAACTTAACCTACCATATTCTCACCTATAACCAAAGGAAACCACCATGTCACAAGTTACCCTGGTTCCTCCTGGCTCAAGTATTGCCTAAGGGTAAATAACACTAATAATGTGGCAATAGAGCACTATAAAAGATGCCAACGAGTCACAGCCAGCAAGAAATCCATCTGGTCTACCTTCATAGAATTTATCTGGCCACAAGCACAAATTACAGCCAATGACAAAGGCATGGTTGTTAAAATCTGCCCACCTAACCCACATAGGACAACTGCTTTGCATGAGTTCAGCATATGTGGACAGTTGAGCCCTGCTCTGAAATCCCACACCTGTCCTTGCCTCCCTCGAACCAACAAGGTGAGTGGTCCTGCTGCAGAGGTCGAGCACCAAGTACCTCTCTCTATGTACATGTTTTCTGCTTCGGAGGCAAAAGGAGCAGCTTCCTGCCAGAGACTATGCAATTAAAACAAATTATATCAGCAGGACTCTCTTTGCTGGAAGTGTGAACTTGATAGAAATCAGAAATGCAAATGGTATTCAAGTGCAGTTAAAACTTCCGCTTTCCAAAAGGGGGAAAATTAATTGCTTTTATACTTACCATAATGATAAGCCGGAGGCACATGCTATACACAAGGAATGGCATCCAGAAACCTTCCAAAAGGAGGAGGGAAGAGAGGCAATAAATCTCCCCTAGAAAGCCTCATGTTCGTCGCTGCAGAGGTGCGCGGCATGTAATTTTCTAGCTGTACAGTTCAGGGATCTGCCAAGAGTTTCAGCTTCAAGTGACTTATTGAAGGAAGGAGAGCTTTGGAAGACTATCCACACATGGTAAAAGAATTGCCGAGCCATAAGGTGGTATCCAGCACCCCTTATTTGCTAGGGGAAAGGTGGTAGTTTATGGATTTTTATTGCCAGGATATCTGAAGCCTTTTTCCTTTAGAGAACACATGTTCTTGCAAGAATGTATCCCAAAGCCCCTAATATAATCCCCCTTTTTCCTCAAAGGTGGGCCTTGCTGGAAATGCCCAGGGGCATGGAGCAGCAGGCATTGCAGGAATGGAGTGACTGTTTGATCAAGTTTGCCTGGGACAGTTCCAGTTTAGTTCTGTTGCTCTGATATCATTCCTTGATTGCTAACTAGGCAACCCCATCGACTCTCAAAAGTGTCTCAGTGATGCGCTAACTTTGAAAACACTGTTTGAAATCATCTACTGAAGTGGCAGGTAAGCATTCGCCTTGATCCACTCCTATGTCTCCACCCAACTGAAATGCATGCCTAGGTTTGCTAAGAGAACACATATAAAAATAGTCATAATAGAAAAAAAAAAAGCCCTGGAAACAATTCAAATGCCTATCTGCAGAAGAAGAGATAAATAAGGCATGTCATATTCACACAATGGAACGGGAAGCAACAACCTCCAATTAAATGCAACGATACAGATGACTCACAAACAGTGTTGACTGAATAAAGTCAGACATGAAAGAGTACATACTCCATGATTCCAGAATTAGCATATGCTGTTAGAAGTCAGTATGTACACCACTGGTGGGCATTAGCAGTAAAGGGAAGATGATACAATGCCGTTCCTGGGGTTTCTGTCTTACAATTGAATCTGAAATGTCCCCCCACAGGCTCATACAATGAATGCTTGGCTTCCAGTTGGCGGCGCTATTTGGGGAGTTTCTGGAAACTTTAGGAGGTGGGGCTTAGCTAGAAGAAGCTGGTCGCTGGTGACATGCCTTTGAAACTTCTACCCATTCCCCAGCCCCTTGCGCACTTCCTACTTCCTGTCTGCTATAGGGGAGGAAGTTTGTCAGCCACATGCTCCCAGTGTTGTGCTCTGCTCCAGTTCAAGGGCCATGAAACCATGGACTGAGCCTCTGAAACTGGGTGACAAAATCGATCATTTTCTGTAGGTGAATCCAATCTGAGTTTAGGTATGCACGGACTAGCATTGGAGCCAAGTGCCTCCCAGAGGCACAGTGAAAGTCATGGGACTCTCCTGGCTACACCCACGGATTGGGATGTGATGACGCAAAGGTCTGGGATTGGACCCTGGGAGGTGAGGTCACACTGCCTGTATAATCCATTCATTTTGAATAAAGTGCCATTCTGTATTTGGATTCACACTGCCATGTGCCCATGTGTCGAGCTTCTCACACGCATGCTTCCTGCATGACCTGGCCCACTGTGGTAATAAATGGGATGAACCACAACTTTCTCCTTAAGCTGTTTATAGCAGGTCTTCTTGTTACAGCCATGAGAAAGTTTGGTTAGTACAAGTTTCTTGGTCTTGGTGCTTGGTAGCATAGATGTGGCAAGTTGGTAAAAATGGATGAAACTGTCCTTTGTGATTTGTGCACTTTTTGGACTATTTGCCTCAATCTGGTAAGAAGATAGAATGATGTGGCTTGCATACTCATGTCTCACAGACCTCCTTTCAGCCTAACCAGCTCCATTGCCCTCCAGCATTCTTGACTCCACTGCTGTTTGATTCCTACATGCATGGCTTGGGTAGAAAGAGAGCATCAGTGTCCAGCTCCTGTGTACATCTTTCTCCCTGTCCTAAGATGACCTTGGGAGTCTTGGTGCTTCTCTGACTTTGAACTTGGTGGGGATATCACATGCAGCCCCTTTGCATTCTTCACTCCCCTTAACTTATTGCTATGGGCTAGATGCTGGTGGCCCCTTCCAAATAATTTGGTAAGGCTCTAATTCCCAATGTGATGGCATTTGAAAGTGGGGACTTGGGAAGGTAAGTGGATTTAGATGAGGTCATGAGGTTAAAGTCCCCATGATGAATAAAATACCCCTGTAAGAAGAGAAAGAGCTGGGGATATAGATCAATGGTTGAATGTTGGTCTAGTATGAACAAGGCCCTGGGATCAATCCCCAATGCTCACAAAAAGGGAGAGATAGAGAAATCAGTCTCCCTCCCCACCCCCGCCATAGATGATACAAGAAGGCAACCATCTACGAATCAGGCAAAATTCCCTCACCAAGAATCTGACCAAATTGGCATTTTGATCTTGGATTTCCAAACTCTAGAAGCACAAGAAATAGATATTTCTTGGTTAACATTCCAGTCTGTGATATCTTTAGAATGGCCTGAACGAAGACACATGTCCGACTAAGAGTGCACCTTTGAAGTCTGTTCCCGTGGAGCTTTCCCAATGCTGCTCATCTCTGGATCTTCTAGTCTGCTCTTACACACAGAAACCAAAAGACAATGAGAATGTCAACTTAGGTCATGACTTTGGCTCAGTCATAATTTGAGTGCAGAAGACTTAGGGAATACCTTCAGTTTCCAGGGATGAATACCTTGTTGATTTGTGTCCTTTAGAAGTGGTTTATTCCTCCAATTTGGGTGGGCCAGCATTAACGGAGAGGCATTTGGTAGCATCTCTTCCCTAAAGCCTATATACTTTCTCTTTTTCATACCCATCATTGGACCTGTGAATCTACCCAGTTGATGTTTTCCAACATGGACCTAAGAGCCTATGAACTCCTCAAGGCAGGACTTGCATCTTACTCCTCTTTGAAACCTTGCTTTTTTTGTTCTTTGCTCTTCTTACAGTTTCTATATCTTCTTCCTCAGGCTCTGTTTTGCATGTAGTGTTGCCCCCAACATGTTCTAGGAGACTTTTCTTTCCTAGTTATATCATATTCTTTCAAATATCTATTAGTTTTAAGGATACTCCCATCTCATCTTAAGGGTGAATGAACATCACACCATTAGTAACCTACCAGTCAGATAGTTTTGATAGAGCACTAAGATACAACTCCCTCAGAAATATCTAGAACTGATAGCTCCCTCTGGTTCTACACTCTTTTCTTTTTCATTCAAGTAGAACACACACACACACACACACACATATATATATATATATATATATATATATAATCTTTACACGTTAATCTTTCTTATAGAAATAGAGAGGAGAAAGCTAGGTACCCCAAACTAGGGGGCAGAGGAAATACTGGGAAGAAAAGATGTTGATCAAAGGGTACAAGATTTCAAACAGAAAGAATATCTTTTAGTGATCTGTCACATTGCATGGTAACGACAGTTAGTAGAAACATTGTATATTTCAAAATTATTGAAACAGATGATTGATGTTCTCATCATAAAAATGATAAATTGGAGAGGTGGAAGATATGCTAATTAACTTGATTGAATCTTCTAATAATATATTTAATTCAAACCATCACACTGTATTCCATAAATGTACATTATTATCTGTCATTTAACAATAAATATTAAAAATGAGAAACTTTCTGAAAGTTTAAGGTTATATTTGAGTGACAGGAATAGGCTTGAACGTGGAACCACTAGCTAAGTGTCCATCAAATACACTTTGCTTTAGTCCTGGACACTCATGTGGATTACATTTTTCAGCTGTGAAGTGTTGCCATGTCACTGACTTCTGGCTAGATATATACAGATATATTACTTCTAGGCTTGGCTCATGTTTATTTTCCACATGGTCTTTAGATCATTTTCTTCCATTGCCCATACCTACTGGTTGGTTGTTAATGTCTAGAGTGATGTTAGAAGACTGGAGATACTCAGCATAGATGCCACTAGTGACACTTAAGGGAGCTTAAAACAAAGTTCTCTGTCCATGTTTCACACTCTGACAATGAAATTAGAATCCCTTCTTTTTTTTTATTAACACTTTTTTATTGATGCCTTTGTGCATTCATACATCATTCAATTCAGTTCAGGCATAATCTCCCCTTCCTTCCCCCCACCCCCACCCCCAACCGAGATCTGCATTCTGCATGACATTCCTGCTTATCTCTCTCAGTTTTTTTTTCCCATTTTTTAGCTATAAGTGATAGTCCATGAGTACACACATCCTTCATGTAAAAACAATTTGAGGCTGTTGTGCCCAAACCCCACAGCCCACCTTCCAGCGGGGAGTGAGGGGTTCTATGTTCAATCAGGTTAATCAAATGAGGGTCCAGACTACATTGCTGTAGTTTCACCCTTCACCCAATCACAACCTTTACATTCTACCATGCCACCTATTCTTCCGCAGATTATTCCCTGGCTTAGAAAAAGGGGCACAGGTGGATGAGAGCAGAACAGTCCACCTCTCTGGAGCTGTTGTACTTGGATTCTGGTCAATTCTCTATATGTCACCCAAAACAACATGGGTAAATTTGAATGAAATCTGAGCCTAGATTCCACCCTACCTAGTTATGTATAATCAACTGTCTTCTGGAGACTCATGGGTTAAAAAAAAAGGGGGGTGCAGATAGACATGAAACCTTCTCGTCAAAACCTTGCAATTCAAATCTTAAAACTAACAGGAAAATATTTGTGTGTTCAACAGGACAAAATGTCACCAACTTAACGGCTGAGAAAGAAAAAGATACAGCTTTGCATTTGAGTAGGATGTACCAGAAAGTGCCAATGAAAGGTTGACCCGTCTGAACATATGAAAGGAAGAAAGCCTCAGATTGCCATAAACATCGAACCCTCTGTGGCCCCTACATGTAACACTATTATAAATGAGTCCTAATGAAACTTACCTTCTAGGTGCCACAAAGGTTTTGATTTGAGAGACTTTCTTGCCTCCCCCCCAGAACAAGGAGAAATGATGATGAAGATGAGGTCATTCTCCAACTGTAAATTGGAGACAACTATTAAGAGGTAATCTCTTATAAACCGGTAAAAACTGCCTTCTTTAATTTGACTAATATACATAGAACTGTGAAAAGGATTACTCTCTGTTCAGAACCAAATATAACATAAAGTCCTTAACTATGCGCTTAAGCAAAATATTCATACAGGAGCTCTGACATCAGTAATGGATTTTCCACAGGGAGATGTGGCCAGGGATCTAAGGCCCCACAAAAGTAAAGGATCCTTGCCTCTAAACTGGGTACCTGCAAGAAGAGAGGCGATAAGCCTGCTGCTGAAGATACCTTGCACGTTAACATGGGAAAGATGCATTGAGACCACACATGCAAGTGTACATGGCTCTGGAATCCAGAGAGTGTTACCAAGTCCACTAAACCAATAAAGCAAACAAGGTCTCCTTGATCAAGCAAAACTCCACTGTCAGCACCAGCTACACCTACCTGCCTGGAAATACTGTGCAGCAGAGGCAGCCATATGCCTGTATATCCAAATCAATTGGCTATGCCTCTCTCCTTGGAGGAATGACCCATGGCTGATGCCACAAGCTTACTCCTCTACAGCGTTAGGAGATATCATAAGCCACAGTAAGACCCTGTCATATTTAACAGGAAAAAATGTAGTTCGTGGATCAACATTTCATCTAAACATATGTGTCTATACCAAAGTAACCTACCATAACTATTAATGCTGCTTAAGTACCTATATATCTAATTGCCTGTGCTTCATTAGTAGGATCGAAAGGTTATTCCTAGAATCCCTTCTATCAGAGACACAGGATCTTCAGTGGCCAGAATCTCTCAATGGCTGTGTGGAGCTGAGTCCCTGATTCTTCCATATTAGGGTTTGAATCTAAAATGTCTCCTTTGGCTCATGATAGGTACCTAGTTGGTGGTGCTATTTGGGAAATGTTTTAGAAACTTCTGGGGCTGTGCTCTTGCTGAAGTACGTCACTCACTGGGTAGATATTTGAAGATTTTACTTTGTTCTCAATATATTCCCCCTCTCTGTCTCCTGACAGTCATGAAGTAAAACACACACAAACAACAACAACAACAACAACAACAACACGCTCTTCTATCACACATTCCTGCCACTGTTGTGCAGGATGTTCTGCCCAAGTGCATGGGGTGAAGCAACCATTGACTGAACCCTCTGAAACTATGAGCCCAAATAAATCTTTCCTCTCTTAAGTTGTTTTGTCTGGTAGTTTGGTTACAGTTATGAAAAGTAAGAAATACATGCCTCAATCTGAACTACTTTTGTGACACGAGTGCTAGCTGTTCCTTAACTAGGACATCGGACAGCTGATTTTCTGCAGATGGATTTGCCAGCCAGTTTTTGAATGACAGAGGACTATTGGTAGAAAGTTAATAAAGAGGTTCATATCAGAAGATGGAACATGGGGCTTCTACCTGGGCATCTATAAAGTGCCAGAGAACCTAAGGCCAGGAAAGGAAAAGGAGACAGTGGAGTGGTGAGGAATGGAAGGATGGAGAAGAGTAATTGAGTCCTCCCAGCCTTCACAGCCCTATCTTACTCTTGTGTGAGAACAGGTAGAAGTATGTCTGCTAGGGAAGGAGCTGATGCACACCAATTGCACACTGGCTGAATTTGGGATCCTTTTCCCTTTGGAAATCTATCACCTGGGTTGCAACATTTTTCAACTGGATGACAAAACCTCCTTAGACTTATGTGGTCCTACTCCTCATTGTGGAGATGTGATTCACTGGGTGATAGAATTGGCTTGCTTTGAGGGTTTTGCACCCTTGTAGGTTAAGCAAGAATCATCACTTAAGGTGAACCATAAGGGAAGCCCATGGACTGGATGCTCTTGGCTTGGCTAAAGACTTTTCCTGGTTCTTCAAAACAGCCTCTTCCTCCTCTTGAGCCTCCTCCTCCTCTTCCGTTTTTCCCCCTTTTTCCTCCAGAGTCTTCCTTTGACCTCTCTTTGCTCTCTGCATTTCTATACTTCTCTCTGTCCTCCTCTCTTTCCACCCACCTCTCTTTGACCGTCCTCTCCCCCTTCTTTTCTTAATCTCCCTCTCTTCACTTATCTTCTTTTTCCTCTGCTTCTCCCTTTTTCATAACCCTTCCCCTCATCATTCCTCTCCAGGTCAAGTTCTTCAACAAAATGGCTTTCTACTCCTGTCATATCCCTAAAAATCATGAGCAGGAAGCAGTGTGGTCATAATTTGTTCATCCTTCACTTACTTAACATCATTAGAGTGGGACTCACCAGGGTCAGCCAGTGGGGTGGGCTACAAATGAGAGCAGAGAAGCAAATGATATGATCTTTGTATTAGAGATATAGCTGTGTGAAGGACAGAGGTGGAGAGTTATGCAGTCATGAATCAGGGATGAAAAGAGAGAGATTTTTATGAGTAAGCAGCTGCTTTGTGTCTAGCAGAGGGAGTTTGATATCCCTGGGAAGCAGATGTTTTTATCATGGCAAACTCACTGAAGCCAGACTTTTTAGTTTTGTAGTTTAAGGTAAATAGAGACCAGAGCTATTAAGAAGGTCTGGCGAAGGCTGTGTGTTCCTGAAGCCCAGGGAAGAGGAACTTGAAGTTCTCTAGGTGAGATGTGGCAAATGTTTATTGAGAACAAGAGCTGTTAAAGGGAAAAGGAGATTGTAACCTCGACTGTTCTCTTTGAGGGTGCTGGATGCTTTTACACTGCCCTGATGGACTGAGGGCAGGATGAGAGTCAGGGGGAAGACAAAAGGGGTCAGGTGTTGGTCCATGAGGAGGAATGGAGTGAGCTATACTAATGAGCTGGGTTAGACACTTCACTTGACCCAGCTCTCTGAAACCTCGGGCGTGCCCTGGGAACACTGATCATCTGTGGATGTACCTAGTAATCTGGTGTTTTAAAAAGTGAGCTTAGGGGGCTGGAGAGATGGCCTAGCAGTTAAGAGTGCTGACTGCTCTTGCAGAGGACCGGGGTTTGATCCCCAGCACCCACATGCTGGCTTAGAACCATCTGTAACTCCAATTCCAAGAGAACTCCAGTTCCAGGGGAATCTGACACCCTCGTCTGACCTCCACAGCATTGCAGGACATGGGTGCACAGACCTACATGCAGACAGTACATTCATACACATAAAAATAAATAAAATTTTTAAAAAAGTGAGCTTAGGCGCCGGAGAGATGGATCAGTCAGTAAAGTGCTCAGTGCCCAAGCATAAGGATCCCCAGTGCCCATATGAGAAGCTTGGTACGGTGTTGTAATTCTAGTTCTAGGGAGGCAGAGACAGTAGAATTCCTGGAGGTCTCTGGCCAGCTAGCCTAGCTGAATCCATGAACTTCAGGTTCAGTGACAATCTCTGTCTCCCAAAACCAAGGTGGAGGGCAATTGAAGAAGACACCTGGCATTGACGTCTGGTCTTCACATGCATGTACACACACATGCATGTGCACCTGCATGTACATGCAAACACATATGTGAAAAAGTATAGACACACTAAAGTAGTCTCAGGAATCCAAACTTACTGTAGTCTTGGATCACAATGGACAGGTGAAGCTACTGAATCATTGCCTAGTGCACGGCCTGAGAGCACAAAGCTTGCCTTAGACCTGGCAATCCCAGCCATTTCCTTTCTCTTGGGTGATGACATTGTTGATGCTATACTTTTTATATAACAAAATAAAACACATGTAAAGAAAGTGCACAGTCTGTGAATGCTTAGCTCAGGGGACTACTACAGAGAAGTGACGCTCAGACAAAGCTGTCTTTCCCAGAGACCCCAAAGCCTCCATCATGCTGTCTTTTATTGTTCATGGCCCTTTCCTCCCTTCTGGAGCTCCAGCCTTTTTTAGATTTATTATTTTTTTCATTTATTTTTATTTTATGTGTATGAGTGTTATGTCTGCATGTATGTAAATGGACCCATGTCATGCAGTGCCCATGGAATGACAGAAGAAGACATAGGATCCCCTGGATCTAGAGGAACTAGAGCTATGGACAGTTGTTAGCTGCCATGTGGGTGCTGGGATTCAAACCTAGGTATTCTGCAAGAACAGCAAGTGTCCTTAACCACTGAGCCATCTCTCCAGCCAAGTATTCCACTTTCTAACACCACACTTTACCTTTGCTGGATTTTGAAATGCATGCATCAGTAGATGCATGTGGACTCTTTGATATCTGCTTTCTTTTACTCTGTAGTGTATCTGTGACATTAATCCATGTTGCCTCTTCTTTTTCTTGCTGTATGTTTATACTCTAGTTCTTCTCTCTCTTTTTAATCCACATAGGCTTTTTCCAGTTTGGCTGTTTGCAATCAAACTCCACTGGATATTCTGGAACTCGTTTCTTGGTGCACTTAAGAATTGATCATTGAGGAGCTGGAGAGATGGCCTAGCCATTAAGAGCACCGACTGCTCTTGCAGAGGACTGGGGTTCGATCCCCAGCACCCACATGGTGGCTGAAAACCATCTTTAACCCCAGTTCCAAGGGAATCCGACACCCTCTTCTGACCTCTGCTGCATTGCACGACACGGGTACACAAACCTACATGCAGACAGTACACTCATACACATAAAAAATAAATAAAATAGGGGTTGGAGAGATGGCCTAGTGGTTAAGAGCACCAACTGCTCTTGCAGAGGACCTGGGTTTGATCCCCAGCACCCACATGGCGGCTGAAAACCATCTTAAACTCCAGTTCTAGGGGAATCCGACACCCTCTTCTGACCTCTGTGGCATTGCACGGCATGGGTACACAAACCTACATGCAGACAGTACATTCATACACATATGAAAATAAATAAATTTTTTTTTAAGTTTAAAAATAAATAAAATAAAGAATTGCTTATTGAGGGAAGAGAATGGGACCATGACTAAAAAGAGTTCCTTGGTTTTGTGGACTCCTTGAACAAATGAGCTCAGATGTTGCTTAGTTTTACTATAGGATGAAAGCAGAGGAGAAAGGGATGCAGCAGGCGCTAGAGAAAATACATAGCAAGATGGAGGATTGCAATCAGAGTAAGCTGAACATTAAAAGAGACATATCTCACACTAGTCTGTCTGATATGTTTTCTTCCCCCATCATGTTGGAGTGCAAATAAGAGAAGGGTGCAGTATACACATGTATGAAATTGCCAATCTAAGATCAATTCAATCAATGAAAAAAAAAGTGAATAAAAGAAAAGATCTTCAGTAACAGTATCAAGATCAGTCATTGGCTCTGGTCCCTTCAGAGAAGTTTCTGAAAGTCTCGTTTGAAGTCTGCCTTGCATGAACCTACCGTGGCCCCCACTTCCATGGCTCTTGTTGAGCCATGACTGTACTCCACCCACTTATCCATTGGGGCACAGTTTTTGCCTCTCAGCTCGGCTCCCTCTCTCCCTGGAATCAGTGTCTTGCCCCTTCCTTCTGTGGTCATTCATCAGTTGTTATTGGGTGAAACAATCACTGCACTTTGTTCTTAAATACCTTTGGCTCTCCTTTATCATTCATTCGTTCATTCATTCACTCACTCATTCAACAAATGATTATAACAGGTACTCAGGGAGGGACTGGGACCTCTCTTCCCAGCCAGAGCCCTGAGATGCTGTTATCTTTCCCATGAGACAGTTGGTTCTCAAGCAAACATCCCTTCTGATAGGCTCTCCAGCCATTCTCTTCCTCCACTCTGAAGCCCCTCTTAGCAAACCCTCTTAGAAAACAGTGCAGTGCAGTTTAGAGTAGAGGCAGTCAACCCTACATTTGCCGGACCATTGTCAGGTCCTCTCTTGGAGGTCATAGGTGGCGCAGCTTTCTTCCTTGATCCATCAGTAGAAGAGGAAATCTCTCCTTGCAGCTCCCAAAGATGGAAGACGCATGTTCCACTCTCTCTGTTTTCCCCTCTTCCAGAGGTTTTAACATTTCGCCAGAAAGTCCAAGGGCTAATCTAGTCTACCCAGGCTTCGAAGGAGGGATACTCTGTGTATGAAGTCAGGGATCTTTTTGATACACAGAAGGAAGACTAGTACAAATCTCTAAAGGGAATGGTTTGCATGACTGGACCTGGGGGTATGGAGGAGGGGCTGTAAGGAGAGGTGGAAGCTGGCTTTCCTTTCTTCTCTGTGTGCCCACCCCCTATCCTGGTCAACTTTGACTCAGCCATCTTCTGGGAAGCCTTCCCTCACCTTGTGTATCTGTTGTAGAAGAGAGTAGGAGAGCGGTGTGTGTTAGTTTCTCTTCTCCATGACAAATACTTGAAAATAAGTTATTGGGAGAAATTACTAATTTTGGCTCTCAGTTTCAGCCCAAGTTTGGCTGACTACAGTGTCTCTGGGGATAGTGAAGCAGATAGACATGAAGGAACATAGCAGCTCATCTTATGTTAGCTAGGAAGCAGAAAGTGGGGTGAGGCACAAGATGTAGTTCCCAAGGACATGCCCCCCAGTAATGGACTTTGCTAGGTCTCACTTTGCAAAGCTTCCAGAAACTCCACAAACAACACCTCCAGCTGGGAATCAAGCCCCCAGTACATGAGCCTTTTCAAGAATGGTCATATCCAAACTGTAGATCCCTCCCTTCCTCTCTCTGTCTCTCTGTATATATGCATGAGAGAGATCAAGAGATGAGAGAGATGGAGAGAAATGCCTACATGGCCACGAGTATACCTATACCACTGCTTACTCAGAAGGACAGAATAGTAGAACCATTCAGAGTAGGCAAATTACTAAGTTCAATTCTCTTGTTTCTCTAATGGGTAAACTGAGGTCCAGACAGAAAATGTGAACTACTAGTCTGAGTCACCTAAGTCTTTATTGTAGTAATTATCAACCTTGGTTGAAATTGCCTGGGGGAGGGCTGGAGAGAGAGCTCAATGGTTTAGAGCATATACTGCTCTCCCAGAAAACCTGGGTTCAATTCCCTGCACTCACATCAGGTCACTTACAGCAGCCTGCAACTCCAGCTCCAGGGACTGTGCACACATGCACACAAACACACACACACACACACACACACACACACACAGATACAATAAACCTTTAGAAATACTGTAAAGTTCTAATATATTATCTGTAAAATTATTTGAAGGGGCTTTTAGGAAATACAGATGTCTGGGTCCCTTACTTAGGGATTCTCTTTCTGTGGGTCTCAGCTTCTTTCACGGACAGTCAAAGCTGAGGATCAAGAGGCTGGAGCCCAGGGTGCTTCCTACACCTAGATGGTAAAGGCATGTAGAACATGTGACCTGGGTTCAAATGTTCACAGTCCTTCCTGGCCACCACCTGAAAGAGCTTGGATCCCAGGGCCCAGAAACAATGCCGGGCTGCTCCAAGATGCTTTCAGGAAGCCCAGTAAAATGCCTTGTCCAGAAGCCACCTGATGAAGGGTGCGCTATCCTAGGGAACGGGGAAGGCAGGAACAGGGGGTGATGTGGAGCTAGAGACGGCAGAGTATTTGGGAGGTACTTCTTCCCAGCTGGCTCCCCAAAGAAAGATATAGTGTTGGTGAGTGAGGAGAGGGCAGCAAGTGCATTTACTGACTGCTCCTCCATAGACCCAAGTTCACTGTTGTCTTATTATTCTTTCAGGACAGGAGGTGGGACTTTCCAGCAGAGACCTCCAAAAGAAATAACCCTTCAGTTTTTTTTTAAGAGTGGACATGAACTCAAACCGGGGATAGCAAGCACCCAATGTTCCTTTCTCCGTGACTGGGCTCTGCACAGCCTAGCAGGTTGTGTACTACATAAACTCCCAGTCCCCCTCGCCCCATAGATTCTTACTTCATTTCCTCAAAGTTCCTCTTCCCTGACTGCCTCAGGAGAGATGAAACCTGGCCCCTGTAGGTTCTGACCCACATCCATCACCCCTGGCAGGGTGGGGCAGGGCCAAGGGCAGGTGTGTACTTCTCGTAAGAGTCAAGGGGCCCCCTTTCCCAGGGAGCTGCCCCGAAGAACTGAAAAGCCCCAAATCTCTTGCTCATCACAGTTTTGCTTTACCAGATGTAAATTGTTCTCTAGGTTCACCGAAAGGCCAGAGATGCTGTTTCATAAATAAGCTCAGCTCTACTTTTGTGTATTTCCTTTAACTTGCCAGGCTTCCCCTCCCCCAGCACTATTTTGCTGGCACTCCATAAATACCTCCTTATGGCACCCTACACAGCTCACAGCCTCCAGCACTTTTTAAAAAGCAAACTTGTGTGTGCTCCCTGTATCAATTCAATGATATACGTATGCACTGACCGGTTCTGTGGGAAAGAAAATTGAGGCTTTGGAAACAGGCCTGTGGCAGAAGCAGGTTTGAACTGAGGTCTGTGGGTCTACACACCTGTTTTCCTAGGCCTTTGGTCCCACTGAACCTTCTCAGCCTTGTCTAGTCCTTCTGGCTCCTCTCAACATCCAGATCGCATCTACTGTATTTTCCTGAGTACCTGGTGGGGAGGCCTGCCTTCCCTCCTTCACTCTGTATCACATGGGTCCCCTGGGATGCTTCAGGTCCCTCTTTATCTCAAGCTGCTGCCTGATGCAGCACAGCCTGGGCACCTGCCGTGATGGAAAATGCACACACGGTTGGCATTCCTGCTGGGCATGCCCTATGTGTCATAGGCAGAACCAGAACACACAGCATCTTCCCCTTTCTTCCCATCCCCGATAGGCCCCATCATTCAGATACATACTAGTCACAGGCCACCATATCCCATTTGGGTGCACATTGGCCATTGACCACAATGTCCCCCCTAGCTTAAGCAGGGACTTAGCAAAACAACATCATCCTCAACACAAGACCCAGTGGCCAGCCTCTCCCCTCCTCCCTGTTCTCCACCAGCCCTCAGGGACCACGATGGGGAAATTGTCCTGTAATCGCATTTTACATGCTCGCGCACACGACTGAGGCGTTTCTCTCATCTGGTTATCTTTGGAAACACTGCGAGGGAAAGGGATATTAAAGAAATCCTCCTCTGCTTCCATCTTGAAAAAAAGCAGCACATTTTGAATCACTACCTTATCTTTAAAGAAACCCGACATGGAAAAGGCAGGGAGATAAGATCTATGACTTCATCAGCTTGTTCTCTGAAGTTGTTTCAAGCTTTCCCATCCCCCGCCAGGCCCCTTAATTTCCTGTTTTCAATATCTAATGGCAAAGAATACACAGGCACTCAGAGCTAAGTGAGCCTGGGGGGGGGGGTCAGTGCAGGAAGCTGGCCAGAGAGGAAGCTTTTAAGGTCCAAACTGGAGTCTGGCCACCAGTTAGGAGCACATCTTTTGAATTTCCATTTTATTTTTACCTTTGCTTTATGGTCCTAGAAGAGGTGCTGATTTTGAAAGATTGTAAATGCAACTGGAAAACTGAAAAGGCTTCAAATGAAAAGGATAGGAAATTTTTGGATTTCGTAACAGGAATGCTCAACGACCTCTTTCAAGATGCTCCAAATGTCTCCCAGAAGTTCTTGTCAGCTCTTACCTCCTCCCACGGCGAAGGCCACGGAACTGGTACCATCTGAATCGTTGCATGCAGGGGAAAAGAGAGACACCCATTTGTTCCTGCTTACCCTGCAAGGCGGCACAACATTGTGACAGGTGCTTTCCCGGGCCCAACCAGCTTAGGGTCTGGTGTGTGTGTGTGTGTGTGTGTGTGTGTGTGTGTGTGTGTGTCTGTACATGTGCTCTTGCACAAGTGTGTGTATATGATATGGGTCACAATTACAACTTCTAGAACAAGAAAAGCCACCTATCTATCTTCCGTTCTAGTTGCCTGTTAGAGAGATGGAGCTCCTAGCATTCTGGTATGTGCTTCACCTCTTCTGTCACTAGAAGGACCTTTGGCTGAGCTCTTGTTGGCTGTTGTGGTAATAGTGCCAGCTATTCTCTTGCCAGTCATGGAATAGCATCCTCTGCCAGGCAGCACACAGAGACAAACCCATCTGCTAAGCTCCTTGGAGGGGCTGAGATATGGAGCCTTCCCTGCAAACCAATTCTCACGGAGGAACCTACGCTCTTTCTCCCTCAGCTGGGCTTCTCTTTCCCAGTTCTCATCCCTGCTGCTTCCCAAATGCTAGGGGCCTAACCACACAGGTACAGACCACTTTGGTTTAGAGACCAAAGCTTCTACCTGCTGTTCTCTCTGGTAAGTATCTGAGGCCCAAGCTTGAGTTCTCTGGCCTAAAAGGCTGATCTGAGACCAGACTTGTCCCTTGTTTCCGTGACTGCAGCCAGCATCTTCCCTATCCATATGCCCTTGCTCTTTCTACTTTAGTGAATGGCCCTTGTTATAGTGTGGATGGGTGGCTCTTAAAGATCCATCGGTAAAAGCTTGGTCCCCACGATGGTGATATTAGGAGGCACTATGGAACTTTCGGAGGTAGAGCTTAATTATCTTTAGGTCACTGGGGCGCGCCCTTCTCCCTGATCTCCTGGTCTGTCCCTCTGCTTCTCAGCTGGAGACAGGAGCACCTCCTCTGACAGAACTTCCTGATATGATGCATCCATTTCACCATTAGCTCAAGCCAATGACTTGGCCATCCATGACCAGGAGCCTAAATAAACTTCTCTTTATGTCACAAACAGCCCTTGTCACGTCTTTTAATTTTTTTTCTGTATATGTGTGTGTATACACATTCACATGTATGGATGCACATGTGGATATAAGTGTGGTTGTAAGTCAGCATCCATGAGTGTGTGAGTGCATGCAGGTGGAGGCCCAGAGTTGATGTCAGGAATTTTCCTTGCTTTTTCTTCCATCTTATCCTTTGAGGAAGAGTCTCTCAGTCAATCCCAGAGCCCACTAGTAAGGCCGGTCTCACTAGTCAGCTTGCTCTGGGGATCCTTTGTCTCTGCTTTCCAAGGCTGGAATTCTAGATGGGCCACCTGCCAACCTGACATTTATGTGAGTTTTGAGGCTCCAAACTCCAGTCTTCTTGCTTGTGCGGAAAGTGCTTTAACCAGTGGGCAATCTGTCCAGCCATGCCAGATCTTCTGTTGTAGCGACATGAAACTAATACAGTGCCCAACTTCCAGCCACCAGTCCGGCCACTTCATTTGTCTCAGGGATTTCTTTACACAAGATGTGAACTGTCCCAGGGCTGTTGCTGAGGGCCAGAAGTACCAGGGAGTAAACACCTCTCCCAGCCCAGCAGGGCAGGCTTCCTCAGCCATTAGACTGACAGGCTTCCCTGAGCCTCAGGTGGCCCCAGCAGGGTTCAGACTTGGGTGGCCATGGCCATGGTGGCAAGTGACTCGGCGAAGCCTTGTCTCACTTTCCCATGCTGTCTACAAGTGTTTTCTGGATTTACCTCCGAAATAAGCAGTGAGGCAGGCACTTCTAAATCTATGACAAAGATTTCTGGAAGTTCTCCTCTGCCTGGGGTTTAAGGCTGGAAGCTTCTCTGGTTTCTTCCTGGGCTTTTCCCATCTCCTTTTTCATGGTTCCATGATTGTCACAGTCTTGCACACAAACCCGTATTTAGCTATAAGGTATCAAAGGGGTTAGTTCAATTATTTCATTTCACATTTTGCACACTAAAGAAACCAAGGCTCAGAACTTTGCCAAAATTCACTTGATCTTAAGCAAAGCATGAACCAAAATACCAATGTCTAGATTCATGGTCCAAAGTACGGTTCAAGTTAAGTACATATGTGTAAACACAGGTCATAGGCTTTTATTCTTAACTTCTTTGTTTTCATTATAACCAAAATTCACTTGATCTTAAGCAAAGCATGAACCAAAATACCAATGTCTAGATTCATGGTCCAAAGTACTGTTCAAGTTAAGTACATATGTGTAAACACAGGTCATAGGCTTTTATTCTTAACTTCTTTGTTTTCATTATAACAAAGAGTTTGGTGCCAAAAGTTAGTGTCCTTCAAGGGGACTGCTGTGTGTGTCCAGGAGTCAGTGAATATGTAGTGGATTGTCCCCTGATCCTTAGATATATGTGGATCAGCACCTTCCAGGGGGACTGAACCCCCAAGGGCTATGACTAAAGCCCAAGGACCTATCTCCCTTAAGGCAAAGACAAGTCATCACGTGGACTAGGTTTGTTTGGTAGCAGGACAGGTCAAGCAGGTGGGGGAGCCTCAGCACAGATGAGGGACAGGGCCTTTACCATCACTCTTCCCTTGCCCTTCCTTCAGACTGCCTCTAGAATGTGCTCGAATGTCCCTCTGATGGAGAGACAGTGGTCACTGTCTGAAATGTAACTTCCTTTATCCCACTGCCTTCCCCTCATTGTCTTTTCCCTCAGCGTTTATTTTTGCTGCTGTACACTGTTTGTTTTTCCTTGTCCCTCCCTCCTTCCACTAGAATGGGCACCCAGAAGGAGAAGGACTTCTGTTTCGTCCACCACTCTATCCCCAGCACCTAGAACAACGTTGGTGCACTCTATAAGCCTGATAAACACTCAGTGAATTAATGAAGGAGTGAATCACTGACAGGAAAGTCTAGCTCAGACACGACAGGATGGTTACCTGAGCCCAGGGAGCATGTTCAGCTAAGTGGGACAGAGGCAGAAGGAGCCCCAAGCCAGCTCAACTCAGCGGCCTCTGGCCCATTTCTGTACTCCATGCTGTGCTCATTAAATCTCCCAGTAACATGGGACTCATAAAGCAGAAAACAAGGAGAAGAGAGATGGATTCTCAGTGGAGATAGGACATCTCTCCCCTCCCCCTGTCTACTTCCTCCCTCCTGTCTTATCCCAAGGAGCTCCTTAGAAAGAAAGCCGTCCCAGACTCTCCCAGAATCGGCTCTTGGAACACTTGGATGCACAATCAACCAATTGTTAGGTCCTCGACAATACCTCATCAACGAGCACAGCACTATAATTAAAAGTAAATCCAGCTCAAGCTCTTTAAAATAGGGTCTAATTTAATTGGTGCGTTTAATCTATCACTGTCACTCCAAGCCAACCGGGGGAGAATCTCATCGCAGCAGTAGGTGACAGGAAGACTTAAGCTGCCCCTCTGCAGGGTCTCCCTGTCGCCCCAGGCCTTGTGAACAGCTGGGAAGGGACAAGCTGTGGTAACTCTGGAAGAGGGAGAGCACACAGAAACTGGGGACCACCTGAGTGCCCAACGGAACTTGAGTATGGCTGCCACAGGGCTCCGTCCTGACTTCCAGCCATGCTTTCCCAGCAAGCTGCAGTTGGGCTTTCAGACAGGCAGGGTCCTCTCTCCGCCATCTACTTCATCTCAAAAAAAAATAAATAAATAAATAAAATAAAATCTTAGGACACCATGCAGAGAAACTGGGAGAAAACTAACCTTGCCTTCACAAGGCTGGCGGTAATGGATGCAAACTTTCTGCCACGGTCTCTGTGTTTCTACTTTGTGTCAGTGGGATCTTGGGACCCAACTCAGAAACAAAATTCCATCTTTTAAGAGTAAGATAACAGAAAACACATTTTAGTTAAGTAGTATCAAATTTTGTGGTTAACTAACAGTGGTTTAAAATTATTTAATAGCAGGTTCAGATCCTGGCTAAGCCATTTACTAGTTTATGAATTTGTGGATGTTTTTAAGCTCCTACCTTCAGGGGACCTAGTTTCTTTGTTAGAAATAGAAGATCATATTTCCTACTTCATGGCATGGTGCCAAGGTTTGAGCGCCACACCTGGGGCCAACAGGAGCTATGGGCACTTTGTTTACACCGGTGTACTCGCCCTGCCAATTAATTGCAGTCAATTTTCATCCTGCATGCTTTTAACAGAGTTGGTTCTTTGGCCACAGAGACACTTTTATCCACTAGAAGTCAAGCATGGTAGGGAAAAGCCCCAGCCTCACTGTGTGTGTGTGTGTGTGTGTGTGTGTGTGTGTGTGTGTGTGTGTGTGATGTATGATATGTGTGTGTGTGATGTACAATGTGCATGCAGGTGAGCATGTGTGTTGAAGTCCTAGATCCAGTGTCTTTCTCAGATGCTCTCTGCCTTATTTTTATTTTTTTAAAGATAGTCATTTGCATTTTATGTGTATGAGTATATTGCCTACATGTATATAAGTATATCCTTGTCATGCAATGTCCACAAAGGCCAGAAGAGGGCATTGGATCCCTTGAAACTGGAGTTATGGATGTTTCTTAGCCACCATGTGGGTGCTGGGATCCAACCTGGGTCCACTGCAAGAGTAGCTAGTGCTCTTGTTTATTTATGTATTTATTTATGTATTTATTTATTTATTTATTTATTTATTTTTTTTCAAGGCAGGCTCTCTCACTAAACATGGAGCTCACCAACTTAGCTAGATGGGATTGGCCTGTGTCAGCCTCCCCAGCACTGGGATTATAAATGTGCACTGCCACATGTGCATTTTTTGCACAAGGTGCTTCAGGTCTGAACTCAGGTATCTATGCTTGTGCAGCAAGTGCTTTACAGACTGAGCCCTTCCCCCAGCCCCCACAGTTTTATGCTCCACCGGTGTCTCTTGGTGACATCACATGGACTGGACCCATTGCCGTAACAGGGCTTCGTCGCCTTCCACTGGCTTTCCTCCCTCTTGTATAACTCCACCCACCTCATTCTGCCTCCTTAGGCAAGCTCCCCAACTATTTATGGCACCTTAGTCCTCATCTTGGGGTCTGCTGGGAGGAAGTTAAGCCCAATTATTGGCAGGACTAGATTTTTTTTTAGGACACGGTCTCCCTATAGCTTCAGCTGTCCTGGAACTCACTATGTAGGGCAGGCTGGCCTTGAACTCACAGAGATTCCCCAGGCTCTGCCTCCCGAGTGCTGGGATTAAAGGTAATTTCTACCAGGCCCAACTAAATAAGTTTTTTTTTAATTTTATTTATTTTTGTATGTGTATGAATGTACTGTCTGCATGCAGGTGTGTGCACCCGTGTCGTGCAATGCCGCAGAGGTCAGAAGAGGGTCTCGGATTCCTCTGGAACTGGAGTTCTCCTGGAATTGGAGTTACAGACGGTTCTCAGCTGCCATGTGGGTGCTGGGGATCAAACCCGGGTCCTCTGCAAGAGCAGTTGGCGCTCTTAACTGCTAGGCCATCTCTCCAGCCCCATAAGTTTTTTTTTTTTTTTTTGAGACAGGCTCTCCCTGTAGTCCCAGGTGACCTGGAGCTTGCTATATAGACCAGGCTGGCCTTGGTCTCATACAGATCTGCCTGCCTCTGCCTCTCAAGTGCTAAGATCAAAGGCATGAGCCGCCATGCTCAGCTTATGATTAGAATTCTTAATAAATACACCATTTCATCTTGGTGGCTTCTAAGCCTCTGAAGTTCAAATGGTCAATCTGTAAACCAACTATGTGTGTGTATGTGTGTGTGTGTGTGTGTGTGTGTGTGTGTGTGTGTGTATTTAGGTTCCAGAAAGGACTCTACTACCTGTGGGCTAATATCTGCTCTGCACTCTGTAAGCATAGGGAAGAATGCTAAGCTAATTGCCCACATGGTGAGACTGTGAATCCTAAGCCCTCAGGCCCTTGTAAAGGTTCATTTAAGAAGGAACAGGCCATATCAACTCCATGTGAGTGCTGGGGAGTGTTAAATACTATACCCCCAAATATATCCAAATTTTGAATACCTTATTGGACACAAAGTCTTTTCAAAGAGTCAGGTCGATGCCATTCGTGTGGGCCTCAATCAGAAAAGCTGGTGTCCCTCTAAAAAGGGGAGATTCAGGGCTAGAAAAACAGCTCATTCAGTAAAGGGCTTGCTTTGCAAACATGAGTACCTGAATTTGATCCCCGGAACCTATGTAAAGAAAGCTGGGCATGTTTGTACATGCTTACAATCCCAGTGCTGGGGAGGCCGAGACAGGCAGATCCCTGGGCTCTCTTGTTTTCTCTGGTCAGCCAGCATAGTCTAATTGGTAAGGTCCAGGCTACTGAGAAATCCTTTGTCAGAAAACAAGGTGGGCAATGTTTGTGGAACAACAACGGAAGTTGCTCTCTGGCTTTCAGAGATGTGTATTTGCAAGTGTGTGTGTGTATGTGCGCGTGCACATACACACACACACACACACACACACCCATCCATACACACAGGTATACACATACAAACACACAAACACAAACACACAAAAAACGTGCAAAGCGTGGGTTCCGACATAAATGGATTTATATAGGGAGAATGCCATGTGGATATTGACTTACGCTGCTATGAGCCAAGGTACTATCAGCAGCTGGGTGAGAGGCTTGGATAGACTGTCTCCACTGTCGGCAGAGGCAGCATGTCCTTGACAACACCTTGATTCAGGATTTCTAGCCTCCAAGACCATGATGAGGCCAAAAATGTCATTGGCTTAAGCCACTCAGTTGTATATTTAGGTAATGCTTACACATGGCAGCACCCATTGTGTGTACAACAGTGAGATTTCAATGAAGCTAATCCTATAGAGTCTTGGATAAGATCAGGCCTTGGCATAGGCAACCCAGGCGACATTTCTGGTCATATGCATCAACAGTTTCTTTTCTTAGTCCTTTGTCCCCACAGTTGAACTATCTCCCTTCCCCTCCAGTGGCTCTGGGGTTACCAACTACCATCCAGACATGTGCTGTGCTTACAAGGTTCCTCCCTCTCCACAGGCCCCCCCCTTTTTTATTCAAAGATTCATTCAAGCTTTGTTCTGGTGTTCCATCAATGCTCCATTTAACACCGAAGTTAAAGGCAGATGATAGACAAAGCTTTACTCCATGCTATGGGTTGGCTAGAGTACTTCCCCTGAAAAACGCATGCTGAGATTTGATTGCCAATAGGAAGGTCTTGGAAGGAGGGGTCATTAGGAAGTGGCTGCCATTCTAGTGAGGTTTGATCAGTTCCCACAAGAGTGAGTTGCTGTAAATCAAAGCTCTTTTCATATTTTCTGATTTATTTTAGTTTTAAGTGTGTGTGTGAGTTTGAAGTGTGTGTGTGTGTGTGTGTGTGTGTGTGTTATTTGTGCACCTGACTGTAGATGCCTGTGGGGGCCAGAAGATGGCATCAGATCCTAGGGACCTGGAGTTATAGGCAGTTTTCACGTGGTTGTGAGCTGTCTGATGTGGGTGCTGGGAGCTGACCTTGGGTCCTCTAGAGCAGCACTTTTTAGTGTTGAGCCATTTCTTCACCCCGTGGCCTTCATGTTTTATCTCTTCTATGTACATCCCATAGTCCTTCCCTTCATTGGCATGCAAGAACACAACATGATGCCCTTTCTAGTTACTCAAATTTGGACTTCTAGTCTCCACAGTTATGAAATAAATAAAGTTTCTTCCTTAAATTACCCGGTCTTGGGTATTCTGTTATAGACAGAGAAAATGAGACCCCTCTCAGAGGGATGTGCTCATTAGAATCTGAGTACCCAGAAAACTGTGCTTTAATAGGAGATATTTCAACACGGCTTCGGATCACGCACCATGATTACTGGATAGGACCTCGGGCTTTTCCAACTGCATGGACTGAACACTGATTTCACCTGCTGTCATCTCTGGTCTTGCCAATTGCAGCAGCCCTTCAAGGCTGGATATCTCAGCCTTTATGCTTGTTCTGGGCTCTAGAAAGCCTGCCCTTTGTGGGCTGTATTAGCTGAGCAGCCCTGCCATCTGGCTTCTGGGTGAATCTGACCAATGAGAATTTCTGGCATGAACTGGAGAATGGGACGGCAGAAAGGTCAGAGTGTTTGTTCCTGTGAAGGTTCAGGTTGCTTCTGGCTGCTTCACTCTTCCCAGGCCCCAGCTCCTGCTGAGTGGCCCTCTCCTCTATCCTTATGACCAAGGCCCCAGCTCCTGCTGAGTGGCCCTCTCCTCTATCCTTATGACCAAGGCCCCAGCTCCTGCTGAGTGGCCCTCTCCTCTATCCTTATGACCAAGGCCCCAGCTCCTGCTGAGTGGCCCTCTCCTCTATCCTTATGACCCTCTGATGTTTGGGAACTCTTCCACTGTTTTCGAGAGTGCCATCTGTTTCCTGTCCAGAGACTGACTGGCACTCCTCCTAGTCATGATCCTTGAGCTCCAGGTTCCCCAGTCATCTTCCAACCCTCCCCCCCCAAACTACTCTCTGTGTGAGCATTCTATAGTTTAGAACATTTCACTACTAGCACTGATGGGCTCCCATTGACTCCTGGGGGCTTGAGATGGAAATGTTTTCTTCAGGAGCGTCCAGCTCCTGCACAGGCTTACTGCAGTTAACATTCTGTCCAATCTCCCAATGCTCCCTAGAAGAGAGCCAATGCTTTGGCCACATGAGGCAGCTTGTGCATCACTGCACATGCCTTCATGCTCATAGCTCACCATCTGTGCTCCCTAAAGTTCACTGCTCCTTATTCTTATATGAGAATCATATATTCTTCAAGGATCATCTGGAATCTCTTAGAAGTCACTGACTCCCTGCATTTCGCAGACTGTCAGAATTCCATGCCCCAAGCAAGCTCTAAATATCTTGGATCCAGGACCTAGCCTAAGATCTGTTCATCTTTCCTAGGTGGTGCTGAATTTTGTAAGGACAGAGGTACTGTAACTAGTTTATCCATCTGTCACAGATGCCATGGCTATTCTATCTGTAGCACCTCAGTTCATACTACCTTAACCCACCATAGTTATCTAAAATCCCAGTTGGTGCTCAGAGAACAGTGACAACTTCTTACTTCAAGAGACCGTCTCCTCCAGCTTCTGTGCCTCGGGGCTTTCTCAGAATCTTAGGATGTCACATAGCTGCAAGTAGACATAATCCTGAAATGCAGCAGAATTAATACCTGTGGGGCCCAAAATGTTAATGTCCTTAGGGATGAGAGTCAGCAGACTGATGCCCCAGGCTTTCAGTTCTCTGTGGAGAGGGATTCCCAGCATGTTGTACACAGTGCCTTGGAGAGTCCTCAGGGAGATTCTGCCCCAGTTGCCCGTAGCAGTAACCTTCTCATTAAAGCACCTGCCACTGACTGTTCTTCCTTCCCTGAATCATTTCCCTCACTCCCACACATGTATCTCCTAGATGTTCTTAATCAACTCTCTGGATCTCAGACCTTGTCTCATGACCCGATCTTGGAGGTAGCCAAACTAAGACAGTGTCCTCAACAACCATACCATGAAGTTACAGAGTAAGTCTCCAGTACATGAAACAGGGATGAGTGATTAAGAACACAAGACCTGCTGACCCAATTTGGTCATATAGGGATATTGCTGGCATTCAGAAACTATGTTGTTTGAGCAGCTAGATACCCTCCCATCCAGGAAGATGCCACTTACGCTTAAAGGAGCGGTCAGAGCCTATTCCCAAGTAAGCTGCCTCCTGGGGAATCTAGTGCAGACAAGAAGTTCTGATTATGTATGTAAATGCAGGTCTGGCCCCACAGCTTGCTGGAGAGCCACACAGCTCAGCTAAGCCACCCTGGAGAAAAAAAATCTTACAAAGAATACTAAAGAGCTATCAAGTGTGAAGAATGAAACACGCGAGTTTTCATTTTTTAAAAAATGGAAATCAAATTGTACTTTCCTGTTGGCTTTCGAACAAGTTGACAGCCTCTAAATAAGCCCTGAAAAGATATTCTCCAGGTTTCTGGCCTGGACTTAGACCAAACATCACTCTCATTAGAATGAATGTCACAGAATATTATGGCTCTATTCCTGGAGATTGGCCCCAAGAGGATGGGAAAGGGACCAGATGGTGGGGTCTGGTTCTCATCTACTGTCACATGAAGTCCAGGCACGGTCCAGAGAAGTCAAACAGACTCCCTAACACAACCAAAGACTTGGAAATAGAGATTGAAGAGAGCACTGGAGGAATTTCAGGTAGGAAGAACAGGATGTGTTGGCGTCATGGTGTAGGGAAGGAGCAACAGTTCACCTAGCTACTGTGAGGAGTGGGGGAGGGGCGTGTTCTGGGAAAAGAAAGAAGAACGAGAAAATAAACAAGTACTCAGTCACAAAAGACCCTGTCCATCTTGCCAGGCCAAGTCCTCAAAAGACCCCTGCGCATGGGGCCAGTAGGCCAATGTCAAGACTCTTGCAACCTTCTGCATGAGTGTTCAGTGGGAGGAGGTGGCACGTGAAAGCAACTAGCGGAGATGGATTTAAGATGATGGGTTTTGAAGGAGGTTGAAGGGAAAGGACTGGCTAGAAACAATGTTAATAGTAAATCATTGTGTCTAAGTGGGGGAATGAAATAGGTTATTTTGATGGTCATGATGATAGATTGGGCTTAGGAGGCGATTTGTATTTTCTTAAACTTTCCATGTAGGTAAAGCCCTCCTATGAAGATGTCCTGGGTAGCCCTGGGTAGCATTGAGACAGCTGATTTAAGATGACATGGGTGTGAGCAGAGCCAAGGATATAGCTCAGTTGGGAGAGAGAGCTTACCTAACATGCACAAAGCCCTGGGTTTGGTCCTGAGCACTATATAAACTATGTGTACTGTCATTTGCTTGGAATCCTAGCACTTATGAAGTGGAGGCAAGAAGATCAAGAGGTCAAGGTCAATCTCAGCTGCATAGCAAGTTCAAGGACAGCCAGAGATACATAAGACCCTTTCACAACAAACAATCAATCAAACAAACAAACAAACAAACAGGAGATGGCAACACACATAGTAGCTGACTCCGTGGATGCCTATGAGCTTACCAGGGAAAATAACAGAGAGAGAAACAAGAGAGGTTGAAGAACAAAACTCAAGAAAAATAAACATTAAAGGAGTAGAGCCAAGAAAGGATAGTGAGGAATAATGGAAGAGTTCAGAGGATAGCAAGAGATGCACAAAGGGAAGTCAAAGGACCAGAGGGTTTCCAACAGTATCAAATGAGACAGAGAAATCTAGAAAAGGGGGGACTGAACGGTATTCTCTGTGTCCTCCTGCGATCTCAGTGGGTTTTTGCCTAGGTACCTGGAGTTCCCTGTGTATCTGTCAGTTGTTGGGGGAAGGTGAGGTTATTGATCAATTCATGGGCTACCCAGACCCCTACATCTCCTCTCCTTTGAGCCACTTCATGGTTTATAACCCTTCAACCAGAGAGGGAATGAGAGAGATGAACTTTCCCCAGTTGATATCATGATGACCTGCCCAGTCTCTGGAAAAATTTACCTAAGGAATAGTTTGAATCATGTTGGTTTGCATTTGTCATCGTTGGGTTACTCATGAATCCAATGTTCAAGCTAGAGATGCTGACCTTCTTTCAAATTACTCATCCTGTTAGTCCCTTCCACTGTATACATAAAAGAAGTATCTCATGGGGGTAAAGAGACTTTTAAAAGAAAAGTGGTATCTAGTAGAAAACCCAGAAGGAAGTGGTATGTATTTTGAAGGCTTCTGGGAGGAAGAATAATTTTGTACATGCTGAAATAAAGAAACGATTAACCAGTTTATTTTATTATTTTTGTGTGTAGAATAATATATGTGTATGTACATGTTCATGCAGATGTCTGCATGTACATGTGGAGGCCAGAGGTCAACGTTAGGTCTCCCTCAATCACTCTTCATCTTATTTTTTGTGGTAGGATCTCTCACTAAACCTGAAGCTCACAGATCTGGCGAGATTGGCTGGCCAGCAAGCCTGCGGGATCCTCTTCTTTCTGCTCTCCAAATGATGTGGATACAGATGTCCACCGCCATGCCTGACTTTTTATATGGGCTTGGCTTGGAGGATTTGAACTCAAGTCTTCAAAGATTGGGCATCGAGAATTTTACTGACTGAGCCATCTATCCAGCCTCATCAACCAGTTTAATTTTGTGGTTATTCATAGTTTAAAAATTTGCATATATATGATATATGCCCATGATTTTTATAAAACCCTCAACAATGTTTTTTTTTTCTCCTGCAGAGATTAGAAAAATGGATGGAGCAAAAGTAAAAGCAGTTGGTTGCTAATATTTCAGTGGGCAAAGAACAAGAGCAGATTATTCACCAAAGAGAAAACATAACTAGTTCACAAACATTCAGAAGAATGTCATGCCTCATTAGTAAGAAAATAATTGCAAATTAAAATAATGAGGTGGCATTTTCCCCAATAAAATTGCCTAAAAACTTACCTAGTGCCACCAAGGGCATGGTGAAATTATTACTTACAACGATGTCAATTAATACAATGATGTTGGGAAAGCGCTTGGTAAATACAAATTAAGAGCCATAAAAATGTTCATACGGCTAGACTCAGCATTTCCAGTTCTATGCAAAGGAATCTAGTTGAAAGATGTGATCATAAATCTGACAAACACGATATGCATGACAATGTCACAGCAGCAGCATGGCAAATACTCAAATCTAAACTTTCAGCTACAAGGGACTGATAGAATAAATTGTGGTGCATTTACCAAAGGAAACAGTATGAATCTTTTCAAAGTGATGCTTAGAAGACTGGATAGTACCAGAGGAAGAGAATGTTGTATAATGCCAACTCAAAAGGGGAGAAAATTTGCTCAAAGCAGTATGTGATAATTATATAGATTCATACTCACAAACACACACAAATTAAAACATGACAAGAGGCAAGATGAAACACACCCAAACACAATGTCACACTGCTGCTTTAGGGGTGATTTTTCTTCGTTTTCAAATTTCCACATAGTGGAATGAGTAGAAACATGGATGTGTAGGATCAAATAATCTCAGGTTCAAAATCTCATTTTATCACTTACTGTGAATTCCTGTAATCCAATCTTTGCATTTCCCCTTCTGTAAATGGAGAAATATAACATCTATATCACAAATTATATAAGGAATAAATGGGAAAATGTGGGACAATGGCTTGTCATTGTGTCCAAAACATAGTAAACTCTCAATAAATGAAGGGTTTTATGATTGTACTTATTATCCACATAATGCAAAGAATCTTCGAATATTAGACTGTCACTGAACCCCATAGATGAGGAAATATGCCCTGAATCTAAACAATGCTGTCTTTTATTTCCTGTTCTTTCTTCTTCACAGTCAACCACGAGGAAAGATACATGGAGTTAATTTTAGGGAGGGGGGAGGGAATATTTGCTTTGCTTAATGAATGTGAACTTCCTCATTTTTTCTGGTTTGTTTTTCTTCCAAGTTGTGTTTATATCAACACCACCCAGGCAGGATATGCCAAGAGACAAGACTATGGGAAACTTCATATAGAAATAACTCTCCTCATTTCACACACCAAGATGTGAGATCCCAGAGGATCCAAGGGGCCACAAGTCTTTCAACATGTCCAGCTTTCTTGGACATCAAAGAACTTGAGAAAGGCTGTGTGTGTGTGTGTGTGTGTGTGTGTGTGTGTGTGCTCGAATTGGGTGGGTGAAGAACTTCATCAGAAAGGCCAGTGGGGAAGTAAATAAGGGCTGAACCCTAAGGGGTAGTTAAGAGTCACTTGTTCTCCGGCCAGGATCTGTGTGTGTAAATAGCTGTGCATTCAGAATATTCTTTCCTGACTATCATCTCTCATCATGTCCTCCTTTCATCTAACCCTGTGTCTACCAGGACCCTGGCTTTCCTATTCTTCACTCTTCAACAAATGCTCTCTTCTCTCTTTACTTAACACAGCCTACCAGTAGTCATTAGATCACAGCCTTCTCAGCATTTTTAGTATTTTCCATACTGGGTTCTTGCACCAGAGCACCAGACCTCCATTTCCTGCTTCTAGATCCACAGCCACCCTGCTGAAGAAGATCTCAGTTGTGAGTCTATGTTAATTTGTATTTATTTATTTATTTACTTGCTTATTTATTAATTTATTTATTTTGGTCATTGTGGCAAAATACCTGGATTTCTTTCAGCAGGTTCAGTACATCCTGACAAGGAGGCCATGGTATAGCTGAGGAGCTCGCATCATGGCAGCCTGGTTGCACAGAGAATACTTGTACTTGCTGACTTTCTTCTTATTCCTTTTTAATTCCATCCAAGCCCTCTGACTATGGGAAGGTGCTATCCATATCCATATTTAAGGCAGGTGTTTCCTTCTTAGTTAATTATCTCTGAAAAATGACCCCCCCCATTTTATACATACCCACTGGTATATTTTACTCACAGGTACTTATATTAGTCACTTTTCTGTTGCTGTGATAGAACCACCATGACCAAAGGCGCCTATAAAAGGAAGAGTTTATTTGACCCTACTGTTGATGATTCCGGGGAAGTAAGAGGCCCTCATGGCGGGGAGGTATAGTAGCAGTAGCTAGAGCAGAAAGCCGAGGTTCCCATCTTCAAGCAGGCACAGGAAACAGAGAAAGCAATTGGAGATTGGCAAGGCTTCTTGGACTCTCTAAGCCCACCCCCAGTGAGGCGCTTCCACCAGAATGGCCACACCTTCTAAGACCTCCCAAACAGTGCTACCAACTGGGGACAAAATGTCCGAATACTTGGAGTCTATGGGAGACATTCTGATTCAAACCACCACAGTCCTTCTCTATCCAAACAGATTGACAATCAAAATATCACAGTGTTCAAGAAAGGGATCTCAGTTCCCCTCAGCAGAGTAATTGCCAAAGGAAGGCCATCTCTAACCTTTCCTAGGATTGCCACTGGCTCTGCCCCATACGTCCCCTCCCAACACTTTCCTTTTCTTAAAGTTACTACTCCTGACCTTTCTTCCATTTCCAAGCAAGACCACAATGATTGTTTCCCTTCTCCCTGTCTATGGCTGCACCATCTAGTTCATTTTACTCCGGTCCCCATCTCTGCAAGTGACCTCCCCATCAACCCTGAGGCACGCTGGAAGAAATCTCAGTTCCACTAATATAAATGACTCAACCATCTAAATCATTTTCAAATTTTGTCATCTCCTTTCTACCCCCACAGCCAGATCCCTGTCATTTCTTATCTTGAATAATGCAATATCCTTCTAACTGGTTTTTCTGCCTCTGGTCTCCTTCCTCTGTCTCATCTTAATGACTGGTGCCAGAGATCATTCT
>VZQC01012409.1:41902-99335 GCA_009823505.1 Rhizomys pruinosus | reverse complement strand
GGGGGTGAAGGGAAGGGGAGATATGCCTGAACTGAATTGGAAAATGATGTATGAAATGCACAAAGCATCAATAAAAAAAATGTTGTGAAAAAAAAAGAGAAAAAAAAATAAAATGAAAATCTAATAAAATAAAATAAAAAAAAAAGAAAACGGTTTCTTTGTGGTCATAAAAAAAAAAAAAAAAGTGTTACTTCACACCAGCAAGCACTTATTTAGGCTGGTCCCTCTGCCAAGTATTAACTGGTAAATTCTAGGGTATTTTCCAGATTTTGCTCAAAATGCCCTCTCTTTTGGGCATTATTATCCAGTGTTGTCAGCCAGTTAATTATTAATTGTTCCAGTTCTATTGCCATGGCAAATTAGTTATCAAATGCCATTATTGTATATACTAAATTGTGACTAGTGAGAGGACTTTACTATATATGTCAATGAATGTTGAATAAATAAAGAATCTAATCGATATGTAAATGGGTACATGGGTACTGGGAAGCTGGTGTGTAGATAGAAACAATAGATGGTGAATAGGATAGATTGGTAGGCAGGAAGATGAATGGCCACATACAAGGTAGGTAGGAAGCATGAATGGATTGTGGCTAATGGTCAGATAGTGACATGTAAGTGAATATAGGATGGAAATGCAAGGCCAATGGTACATGAAAGGGACGATTCAGGATGAACATGTAGGTAGGTGGACGGTGGTGTATCTTAGGTATGAAACATCTCCCTCAAAGTTTTGTGTGCTAAAGGCTTGGTCCTCTGATGGTAATGCTATTGAGAGTTTATTGGATTATGAGGTCACTAACAAAGGATGATTTAATCCACTGGTGAGTTTATAGCTGAATGGGTTATTTGGACACAGGGCCTGGTTGGAGGAAGTAAGTTACTAGGGTAAGGACTTGGAAGGGCGTATCTTGTTTCCAATGCCTTCTGTTCTCCCTGCTTCATGATACCTGTACTTTGAGGAAATTTTCTCCATCATGCCCTTTAATCATGATGACTGTGCCTAAAAGCAGTGGAGTATCTGACTGTGGTCTGAAACCTCTGAAGCCATGAGCACAAATAAATCTTTCCTTCTTTAACTTGATTTTATTAAGTTGTCACTAAGTAAATAGTAGATTGGATAGGGCGGTGCCTATGATACAGGAGGGATGTGGGTGAAAAGTGAGCAATAAGTGGGAGAACACGATCGAAGAGTAAAACTTCAGGTTGTTGTAAAAAAAAATCTGAGAAGAAAGTAAAAAAAAAAAAATTCACCAAATAGTTGTGGGTCCTGAGTCATGTGCTTGGAGATAGGTGCAATGCCAACTCAAGTCCCAGCTGAGCAGTCTAACACCTACACTTGGGAGTCCTGGAGGCAGAAACCTGTGCTGGTTATCAATACCTTCCAGAGTCTACAATAGTTCCTACCTTACCCAAAGCAGAAGCTTCATTGATGATTATTGGCTGGAACCCAGTTATTCTCAATGTCTTTCCTCTAGCGTCTAGAAAATCTGAGCTTAAAGAGATGCCACTCATTTGGTTTAATGGAAGGTTCTGGCCTGCTCTTTGTCCTCCCTTACCTTTCCAGAGCATAACCTTTGTTATATGTGAACCTGTTTTGGATTAAGTAGGATCTGCTAGCTTGCCATCTCTTGAAACAAAATACTAAGGGGTAAGTAATGAGAATGTGCCAACTGCTGTCAATATTTCTACAATCTGAATGAGAACCACATATTTATCTTTAGGAAATTCATCTGGCAGCTCACAAGTCAAATGGTCTTGCTTTGAGCTGGGATTACTTTCTCCTTGGCAAAAACAGGTGAAAAACTTCAGACTGTGTTGATTACAAGCCCCATTTCATAGCTCTACAGTTCTTTGTTGGATAAAAATGGGAAAGTGAATAAATTATTCTGTAATAGTTGTAGCTTGGTTACAAAATCCTTCCCAACACGATGATCACAGGGGACATGGCTATCCTCTCATGGTTTTTAAATTCAGCTGGTCAACCTGTATTTTACTGCCCAGATCACTCACTCACTTCAGATCATGGAGGGCCTGCTTAACTCTACCCCCTGCTTTGCTTCCAATCGCAGCTCTGGCACCAAAGCCTGCCAACTCCAATTCCCCGTGACTGCACCCATTTTCAGTCTATGTAATATTGCCAACTTTCATGGTCTTTGTAATATTGCCTACTTTCTCATTAAATATTCTCCATAGCCTCCTGAACTGAGGGATTCTCTCCTTTTCCCCTTGTCTCTGCTCCTCTCAGCCCAAGTTTGTCCTCCCTCTTACCCCCAGCCTGTACTGAAGATGGATCTGTGATGCACAGAATGGGTGGACTCTGAGGTCCCTTCATACCAGGAATCCCCCAAAGCATGAGGGACCTTATGACCCAAACAATATTCATAGTCTCTGGGAGTGGAACAGCTGGGGTCATCTCCCATTAAAAGTGTGTGGTTTAAGCTCTTGTTCCTCAAAGGGGCATCTGGACCAGTAGTGTCAGCATGGGCTGGTGCTGGTGAGAGTGCAGAATGTCTGCTTTCACCCAGCCCTCCTCCACCTCCTTCATTTCCCTGTAAAATCTGTGAAGTCCTGGGGCTAGATGACAAAGTCTTGCTGGAACTTAGACAGGAAGTCAAAACCATCTCCAGCTCTACAATGCTTTACCACCAACCAAAACCCACCCCACCCCCCACTAAATTATCACCTCAAGAAGTCTATTGTGAAAATGAAAAACCAAACCAAACCTTTGCTCAGTTTATATTGAGCAAAGTATAATACAGTATTATACACTTTATAGTTTACTCAGCTGTTTATACCTTAGTATAATTTGATTTTCAGTCATAAGCAAAGCAGATATGCAGCATAGCTAGTACTGGGGAGAGAGGATGATAAAGAGGTCAGCTTTGATGGGGCAGAGGAAAGAGAAAGCCAGTAAACATTTGCCTGGGAGCTTGGAGGGCACTGAATAAAGTAAGAAAGGGCAGCTGAGCAGGTACGAACGTGCCCCATGGGAAGAAATAAGCAGATGACTGTGTCCCCCAGAATT
Organism: Rhizomys pruinosus; assembly: GCA_009823505.1. Taxonomy (NCBI): domain Eukaryota; kingdom Metazoa; phylum Chordata; class Mammalia; order Rodentia; family Spalacidae; genus Rhizomys; species Rhizomys pruinosus. The sequence continues at coordinate 96,307 of VZQC01012409.1, read as the reverse complement.
CTTATGTGGAAGTGCTAACCTCCAGCACCTTAGAATGTGGTCATGTTTGGAGAGATAGGGTTTTTAAAGATGTGACTAAATTAGGACAAGGCTATTGAGGTTGATCCAAGCCATATGGGAAGTTCAGACGGTACCAGGGGTGTAGGCTTGACAAAAGCCCACATGAGGACACTAGAAGGTGGTCATCTGCAAGCCAAGGAGCGAGGCCTCAGGAGGAAACATCTTTGCTGATACGTTGACCTTGAACTTCCAGCATCCAGACCTGGGAGAAAATATATTTGTTTTGTTTGAGCCCTGGCTGGATGGAACTTTGCTATGGCATGGCTAGAAAAGCAATTCACCACCTTTGCCTGCTCAGTTGTTTCAGTCAGCGTGGACGGACAGGAAGTGTGCCACTTCCATTAGTGGAGTCCCCTCCTCCACACATCAGCCTGCTTTTGCTCACAATGAGTATTGAGAACAAATGTGGGGCTGACTGAATGCAAAACAAAAGCCTCGCACTCCTCAACATTCCCTTTCGCTCTCTTGTGCACACCGCCCCATAAAATTGCCCATACCGCTATTGCCAACTGCAAGGGTCCTTTAAACGGGGAGAGGTCAAAGTGCTTCACAATAGAAATAGCTAACACTTCCATAGCACCTACTTTGTTTCGGCACTGCTCTCCACACTGTGAGTGTACTAAGCCACCTAAGCTTGTGAAACAGGCTCTTTCATTGATTTTCTGCAGTGGAAACTGTAATGCCTCTTCCATTTTAGGAATGAAGCATTTCTCCTGTCCTTTCCTACCCTCTGGCTGCTAGGGCTGCCTGAAGATGGCTCCCAGTCTCTAAGTCTCTTTGGGATGGCTCAGTTTGAGGATCAAGAACATAATCACTGATCATAGCAGGGCTCCTCCACGTACCCTCACTCTAGCCTATGCCAGCGCCAGAGCCTCCCAGGATGCCACATCCTGTCTCCTCCCTTGGCCCACCTTGCTTCTTCCTTGCGCTTCTGGAAGCACTGACCCTAAGAACACACAGCCTGATGAACTTCTACTTGCTTACCTCCAGCTGAGTCGAACCAAGCCTTCCACAGCACACTTTACAAATGAAGAAACTGACAGGTTACACAATCGTTCCAAGCCCACACCATTAGCGAGTAACAAAATTGGGACTTGAGCCCGGCCAGTCTGGCTCCAGAACACAAACTTTGAACCACAGAATCCTGTCCACTGGATAGCTGAGTGCTCACCTATTCTTTGACTAAATGTGACCTAGAAGAAGGCCAACCTGGACTGCTTTTCCTGCGTCCCCAAAAGTCTATTAGGAATGAGTGAAATGGATTTCCTCAGAGGTCCAGCAGGGCTCGGCTCCCCTAGGAAGGAATTGTAGGGACCACCTATGGAGGTCCAACACAGAAGCCCAGGTGGTTCTTTCTGGGCCAGCAGACAGAAAGGCGGTACCCCTTCCTCTGGCCTACCCCCACCTGCTGTTGCCTACCTCGTGCAAGAACACAACATAATTGCTCTCCTGTAGAAGCGACCCGAATCAGCATCCCTCTGCTGAGAGTGTTAGTGACAGGTGATTGCATCAGGACACTGAAGCAGCAGCCAGGGCTCGGATGCCGGTGTTATTTACTGGTCCATCATGTATAATTTTCAGGTTTAATTTTATCTTCACAAACTTACAGGTGCAAAATGCAGGATAAAGTTCTTTAAGGGGCCCCTGTGAGAATCCAGGCTGCACTTGTCCTCCCTCCCCGCACCCCCAAGAGCTCTCAGGGTGGCTCAGTCAAATTAAATAATTATTGAGGAGGAATGATCCTGGTAGGTTCAGAAAATCAGTTTTAAATTCAACCTGCTAGCAAAATTCTGAATATATTTACTTTCTAGATTTCATTTCTCCATCCATATTAAAGCTCCGTGGCATTATCAATTATGGGTTTATTGCAAAGCACAATAGGATTCAATCTGGAAGATGCCTCAGGGTATGTCTTAGGAGGACGATAAAGCTAATAGTAATGGGTCGACAACTTCTAAGGCTAATTTCCACAGTTACAAATTTCATAAATAAATAGAAGGCATGTCAGTTTTCAGTCACCCAGCTTGAGGTCGCTCAGACTGATAACAGGACCTCCCATCAAACTTAAATCCTGGGTTCCCGTTAAGAACTTGGTGGCTTGCTCTGATGGTTTTTGGAAACTCGAAAGAAGAAGAGAGGTGGCCAGTTCAGGTGGAGCTTCCCATTTCCTCTGCTGTTCCTGCCTCCTGGCTATGAGTTGGTTTTGATTCTGATACAGAATATACAGCTAGTCCTGGAATCTGTGTGAGTGACAGCTCGGTATCCAGTCAACCTCTTCAGCCCTGGAATGACGGGCAGGTTGTAGGGCTGCTGCACTGAACCCAGGCTCCCACGGAGCTGGGAGTTATATCTGTTACAGGCTGGGGCCCCAGTTGTCCTTTGCAAGAAAAGAAGGCAACTCAGTAAAGAAGGGGGTGGTGGGTGGGGGAAAAATTCTTCCCTCCTAACTCCCTGGCTATTCTTAGCAGGTGCCTGGCACACAACGTCTGGCTCTCTGATTCTGGTGCTGATGCTCACAACCCTTCACTTGGTCTCCCAACAGATACCCCGGGACAAAGTTGCATGGTCCTGCAAGCCTTGGCTAATAGTACTGTTTTATCGTGAGCTCATGCTTACTTCAAGCTGGCAGTATTGTAATGCACATGGAAACATTTCTACTTGTTATCCCAGGGTCACTTCCCAGTGGCAGGTTATAGCTAGTGTGGGCATCGCACAAGTACAACCTAGAAGTGCAAAGTTAGCACCTCCAGGGCCAGTTGTCCGGACAAGTCCAGAAGCATTCCATGTAGTTTGCAGAGTGTCCTAGTAGGTCAAGTCCTGCTTTCTTGTGCCAGGGCCCTCATGTGAGGGGTTCTCTTTTCTCTACTCCCTCTTCTTGCTCTCTCCCTCTGGGTTCCAGGGATCACCTGTCAAATGAATGCCCTATGCCCAAGTCTTGGCCTCAGGTTCCTCTTCTGAAGAACCAAACGAAGACAGATGTACGTCATGGGATTTGTTCCTTTGAGTAAGATAAAGGCAGAGCATCCTCCATCAGCTTTTGTAAAAACGCACACACATAACTTGGTGGGGGAGGGTGAGCCCTTTCCTCTTTCCTATTCACATAGAAGTTCGACCAGGGGAGTTATTTGTCACCTGGGAAGGAGAGAGAGAGAGAGAGAGAGAGAGAGAGAGAGAGAGAGAGAGAGAGAGAAGATTATTGATGTTGTATGGAGGGTTGGCAGAGAACAGGGCAAAAGAGACCCTGGGGAACCAGGATTCAATAGGAGTGAGAGGAGCAAGGGCAGGCAGGCAGCAGGCAGTGAGCTCTGGTTTGTGTGTGTGTGTGTGTGTGTGTGTGTGTGTGTGTGTAATGGTAGATGTGTGTGTACCTGTATAGATGGGACCAGCTCCTAGGCAGCATGAAGATACGTCCAAAGATAGGAAGGGCTTGGGTTCCAAGGTAGTGTGCTGGCAGTCGTTGTGTCTGGAACTTGATTTTCAGTGGACACACAGCTTCTGTCTTCAACCATGACCTCTGAATAGTGATGGGAGCTCTACAGTTACTGCTGTCCCAGACAGGGCAATCAAAACAGAGATCAGTCAGAAGATACCACAAGAGACTTTCAAAAGTCAACTTATCTGAAAACACCACCTAGTAATAATGACTGACATTTCTTAGAGCTTACTGTGTGTCAGGAACCATTCAAAATGATTTGCTATGCGTTAGCTATTTAATCCTCTTGACAACCTTCTGAGGTAGGTATTATTAGTCCCTGTGTATAGATGAGGGAACTGAGGTCCACAGTGGTTGATTTGGTTCAAGGCATATAACTACTAAGTGCTAGACTAGGATTTGATGCCATATAAAAATGTGAGCAAGACAAGGCATTTGGTGCTTTAAAGATGTAGATGCCATATGTGACACAATTCTGGAATTCAAGGATTGTAATGTTTATTGAAGGAGACAGACATTTACACACATAACAAAAAATGAAGCTAAATGAAATAAGGCCCATAATAGCCTCAGGGGGACCATCCTCTGCTAAATGGTCTCCGATTCTATGGTTTAGCTCTCATTCTTACTTTTATAAGAACAGGTAGTTAGATGTTTCAGAGTGGAAGTGCCTAGGGTCCCAGGAGTAGATAGGGTTAGATTGATGTCCTAATTTGGTTGGACTCATGCCTTATCAAGGCTGCTGGGAACTGGACTATGATTCTTCTTTAGGACTTCCTGCTGAATTGTTCCACCATTGCTCTTGGTTCTTTCATGGATATCTTCATTCTTCCATTGATTGCTCATCTTCTAAATCCATGTTGAGCTCTCTAGTTCCCATCTGCATACTCCACATCCTCCAATTGTTTTAGACATCATAAGTAATCTGGTCAGACCCACTAGGTGGGGCCACATTATGCTTCTATCTTGCCAAGTCAGCAGCAGGCTAAAGAACCCTGCCCATTTTCCAGCCAGATCAGGTGGGTACTTGTATTAAAATGGTGGAGTAAGCTGGGTAGGTCTTCCATGAACTGTGCTGAACCAATCAGGGTTCCTGTTTAGGAAGCCTGAAGCAAAATGAGCAGTTTTCTCCCATATATAGTCAACAAAGCAACTTGCCAGAGCTGAGCAGCTCTGATAAACTACACATAACAAAGAGGGAGGAAAAATCCTGTCCAAAGTAGAGGAATCCTGGAGGAGGCAATCAGAGAGCCTGGAATTAAAGATGCCATGTGACTTATGTGAGATAGAGTGAGTTCCTCAGTTGCTCAATTTTCATTCCATGATCTACATTCCTTGTTATTTTCATGACAAAAAGATTTTATGGAATCTCTGTATACACACAAAAAAAACCCATAATGTTTTTTACTGGAACTAGATCAGGTGGGTTTCTTTTTGTTACAGACAGAATTACCTTGTATTATTTTGTAGACTAAGTGGAATGAACTTATTTTGTGATATACTACCAAATTATAAGGAAACTTATTAAAGAAGACAATAGAATGTACATAACAAATATTGAATGGGATGGTTTCTTCTAAGATATACAAAGACATATAAAGATAGAAACATTAGAAAGCCAATAACCAGACTACATTTCATGGGGTCAAGGGGCATTAATGACAACATTTCACATGAAGAAATACTAATTGTAAATTCATGCCTAGGAAAACATTCAACTTCATAATTACAGTTGAATTTACTCACTCAAACATGTAAAAATCTTTACTGAGTACCCACTGTCTGCCAGATATGGAGTATATGGAATTGAATCTGTCATAGATGATACCCTCAAAGTGCTTAAGGCCTGGACATGGAGAGAATAAATTAAGCACACAATAACAATAACACCTAGAAAGTTCGGGGAAATGTAGCAGTATAATATTACAGAAATTAGTACAAGCTGAAAATGAAACTCCTGAGGTGCCAGAATCAAATAAAAAAGTGAAATCAGAATAATAAGCTCATGAATTGATGACATAGCATCCAGGAAGTCAAGCAGAAATAACATAGGCTTTAGGCAGTAGCCATTACATGTGATCATGAGTGTGGAGTCAGATGGTCCTGGGCCTTCACCAAATGGAAGGGCCAAACTTTGAATGGAGTTTCAATCTGGAATACTCCCTAAAGGACCATGTGTTAAAAGTGTGCTCCCCAGTGTGGTGTTATTGGAAAGGGAAATTGAGGAGGTGGGGCCAAGTGGGAGGTCTTATGACCCGTGTGTGTGTGAGTATGTGTGTGTGTGTGTGTGTGTGTGTGTGTGTGTGTGGCCTGCCCTGGAAGGGGACTATAGGATCCTAGTTTCTTTCTATTCTCTCTCTCTCTCTCTTTCTCTCTCTCTCTCTCTCTCTCTCTCTCTCACACACACACTCGTTCTGTCTCTCTCTGATATGTATGTGTTACATAGACATGCGAGTGTGCTTGCTACGCATGTACATGTGGAGCTAGAGATCTATGTCAAGTGTCTCGATCACTCTCCCACCTTAGTTTGTGAGATGGTGTGTCTCATTGAACCTGGAGCTCATCGATTCTCTAGGCTGCCTGGACCATGAGCTCTAGAGATCTGGCTCTCTCTGCCTCCCCAGTGCTGGGCTTACAGAGGATTGCTGCTGTGCCCAGTTTTTATGGGGGATGTTGGGAATCTGAACTCAGCTTCCTTGCAAGCACTCTACAAACTGAGCTACCTGTCCTGCCTTTTGTTCTGCATCCCCATCATGAGTCAGCAGTTTAGTTCTATCATATGTTTCCCACTCTGATATACTGAGGCATCATAGGCCCTAAAACAATGAGGCAAATCAATCAAGGACTGTAACTACAAAAACTGTGAGCCAAAACAAAATGTTTTCCTTCATTAGTAGATTATCTCAGGCATTTGTTATAGTAACAGAAAGCTGACTGACATGCTTTATATGGGGGATGGGGACAAAAGTTGACTTTTGTCTGATGACTTGTCATTAGTCCAGGATAGTGGCAAGTATTCTCTTCCCTTTTTTCCAGGGCTTTGGATAGTAAATAACAAGCCTCTGTAAGAATTCTAAACCCCATGGAATCTGAATTTATACCATATGTATGACACAGGAATTCCTCAACCTGTAAAATACCTACATGCATTATGAAAGAGACATAACGTATGAAGCATTCCTGTCAAGAATTTTTAACCTGTAAAGAAAAGAATAAGGGACTTTTCTGGATTCTGTGATTTAAAAGATATAACAACCAAAAGCAATATGTAGTCCTTGAATTGAGTTCTGATTTGAATAAATTAGCTCTAAAAGACATTTTAGGCGAAATTAGAGAAATTTGGGCTAGATGTTAGATGAAGTTGGGAATTACTCTTAATTTTGTATAATTCATGTGATAGTGGTAGGGTGTTCATATTTTTAAGTCCTTTAAAAAAGATACATATCGAAGTACAGTCATGTGTCACTTAATGAGGGGCATACACTCTGGAAAATGCATTGTTAGGTGATTTTGCCATTGTATGAACATCATGGAGTATAGTTACACAAACTTAGATCGTATAGGTCAATCACTCAAAGCTTGTGACCTTTTGAAGCAATCAAGGCATTGACTCAGAAACCCAAGAAGTATGAGTGCCATAATAACATGACAGGTGGTTTCACAGCAAACTTTCTTTTCACAAGGAGGAGTCCACCCTAAATTAATAATAAAATAATCATATAGTGTGTGCTTAGTATTTGTTAATTTGGCACAAACTGGAGGCTCCTTGGAGGATGGAACTTCAATTGAGGATAGGCTTCCATCACACTGGCCTATGGGCATGTCTGAGAGGCATTTTTCTTAATTGTTAATTGATGCAGGAGGACCCAGCCTACTGTGGGCTATGCCATCCCTGGGTAGTACAATAAAAGCAGCCGAGCAAGCCAGTAATCAATGTTCCCCCATGGTCTCTGCTTCACTCCCTGCCTCCAGATTCCTGCCTTAAGTTCCTGCCCTAATTTCCTTAAGCAATGAAGTGTTACCTGGAAATGTAACATGAAATAAATCCTTTCATCCACAAGATGCTTTTGGTCATGGTGTTTTTATCACAGCAACAGAAAACAAACTAGAACATACAGTAAACATACAGTATTATAGCCATGTGCATCATCTTTAGGTATTCTCTTTTTTTTAAATTTATTTCTGTATGTGCATGAATGTACTGTCTGCATGCAGGTTTGTGCACCTGTGTCACGCAATGCCACGGAGGTCAGAAGAGGGTGTCGGGTTCCCCTGGAACTGGAGTTAAAGATGGTTCTTAGCTACCATATGGGTGCTGGGGATCAAACCCTGGTCCTCTGCAAGAGCAGTTGTCGCTCTTACCCGCTAGGCCATCTCTCCAGCCCAGTCTTTAGGTATTCTACATAGAATTGTGTGTGCTGTGATTTTGTATGGCTGGCAGTACAACAGCCCTGTTTATATCAGCATCCCCCCAAACATGAGTAATGCGTTGCATTATGACATCATGACAGCTAAGACATTGATAGCTCATCAAAATTCTTTTTTATTCTTTTATTAGCATATACTAATGACACAAAATACTGAGTTCCATCAAGGTGCTATCATCCATGTTTACAGTGTGCTTTGATCTCCCTCATGACTCATCACCCTGGCTTCTCTCCCCCTCCTGCTCATCCTTTCTTCTGAAATTGTCTCTCTTCTATGTTCAAAATGGAGGTTCCACGTATGACAGAAAATACGTGATATTTGTTTTCTAAGTCTGGCTTATTTTGCTTAGCAAGGTGATCTCTAATTCCATCCCTTTTCCTACAAATATGGTTTCTTTCTTCTTCATGCTTGAATAATTCACCACAGTTTCTTTATCCATCATCCATTGATGGACACCTTGGCTGATTGCATAACTTGGCTTTGTGAATAGTGCTGCAGTAAACATGTATGTACGACTATCTCCATTATAGAAATTTTCAGCTCTATTATAACCTTCTGGGACCATGATTATAGATGGTATGTTGTTGGTGAATGTTACATGATGCATGGCTGTGCTTAGAAGTGTGTATCAGTCAAGACCAGGTGAGATGCTATAGGAAGGATTACTAAAAGGACTATTTATAGAGCATAATCAGAGTGCAGGGAAAGCAGTAAGTGTATTGAAGCACCTGAGAGCTGCAGGAGTTCCCAGTCATTGGTCTTAAGGGACAGAGGAGGAAGTAGTTACTGGGACTTGAAGAAAGAGTGGTGTATATAGCTACAATAGGTCTCCTGACAGAAGCTGTGGGTTTCAGTGGGAAAACCCAGTGGTTGGCAACTCTTGACTCAACTTTTGATCTTTTTTAGCTCTTCCCATGGTCCAAACCCAACTGAAAGCCATAGATGTCACTTTCTCAAGAAGAGAGATGGGGGGCTGGAGCGATGGCTCAGTAATTAAGAGGACTGGCTGCTCTTGCACAGGACCCGGGTTCAATTCCCAGCAGCTGAAAATCTGTAACTCTGGTTCCAAAGGAATCCAACACCCTCTTATGACCTCTATGGCATTGAACAACATGGGTGCATTTACATACATGCAGGCAATGCACTCTTACAGATAAAAAAATAAAAATAAAAGTAAAATATTAGACAAAGAAAAGAGAATAGAGAAAGTGCTAGGGCCCAAAGAAAAATATTCAACATAGGATAATTTATGAGAAAGCCTGTAATCTATTTTAAAGTACATTCGAGAAAAATAGACAAGGCAAATATGACATATGTTAACAATTGTTAAATCCATATGGGGAATGTGCATGTTTGCTGTATAATTTTTCCTACTTTTCTTTATATTTGAATTTTTCATCACAAAAAGTAAAAAGAAAGCAAGAGCAAAATAAATATAGACGTTTTTAAACAAAGTCTGAAAGAATTTACACTTATGATCCTAACTGCAAGAATTACTAGAGGGTTTACTTCAGAGATGAAAGCTACGAATGAAGGCCAGAAGGCGGCTGTAGGAGGTGAAAAACAATGATGCGTGATGAACTTGGGTAAGCATGTGAGTAAATCTAAATGAACATTAGCCATAAAAATAGCTGGAGATTACAGATCAGTGTGGAGGATGTTCTCATAGATGAAGACACAGAAAAGAGGACATCTAGCATCCACAAAAGAGAAAAAGGGTGAGGAGGAAGGCTCCTTGAGAAAACGAGAGCTATGTGATCTAAAAGTTAAAGGTCAAATAGGATTTATAGAGGAGGCATCTAAGGGACGGACAAATGGCGGGCTGAGGGAGCAGCATGTGAAAACACAGGCAATTCCAAGCATACACTACATCTGATTCACTTGAATAGTAGGATGTCCCCTTGGGGGTTGGAAGAAGTAAATATGTAGGAACCACAGCCCCAAGGGTCTGTGAAAAAGGCAGATCTGGCAGTCCCAAGGTCAGGCTGGGAGGAAGTATGAGATTTTATTCAGAGAAATGACCTGATCAGATTTGCATTTTAGAAATGAAACTCCTGTGTTTTCTTAAAAAACTGAGAGAAAGATGCAGGACAGTCATGGCAGAATGCATGATCTGGGATGGGGTGGGGGTGGATGGGGGGAAAGGGAAATAAGACTGAACTGAATTGGAAAAAATGATGAAATGCACAAAGCAGTCAATAAAAAAATTAATTAAAAAGAAAAAAAAAAAAAAAAAAAAAAAAAAAAAAAAAAAAAAAAAAAGAAATGAAAACCAAGCTCCCTTCTGGAGGACTGATTGAAGAGTTCAGTGTGAAGGCAGCTAGTGGTTAGAAGGCAGTTGCAGCAATCATGATAAGGTAGGGTGCAGGTCTGGTCTAAGGCAGAAACACTGGGGATGAAGAGGAGTTGTGAGAAAAGTGGGAAATCAAAGGCTTTATATTTTGTGGTCATGATTGTGTTTTTATGTGTTTAAGAGGTCAATGATGAAGACTTGCTGATTGATTGGAGGTAAGGTGATGGAGAACAGCTGTTGGCTTTGTCTGGGTGTCAGACGTATGTGTGTAAAACCACTGGCCTTTCAACCTTTGGCAAGATAAGTTTGGGAGGAAAGAGGATGACTCAGTTTTGTCCATGTCTAAATAAGCAGATCTGAAGCTAGTTGAATCTGTGGGTGGGGCCATTAGAGATTCACAGCATGAACTGGGTGTGGAGGGCCCTATAGAGATTTTCAAGCTATGAACTGGGGTGGAGGCCATAGAGATCAAGCTATGAACTGGGGTGGAGGCCATAGAGATCAAGCTATGAACTGGGGTGGAGGCCATAGAGATCAAGCTATGAACTGGGGTGGAGGCCATAGTGATCAAGCTATGAACTGGGGTGGAGGCCATAGTGATCAAGCTATGAACTGGGGTGGAGGCCATAGAGATCAAGCTATGAACTGGGGTGGAGGCCATAGTGATCAAGCTATGAACTGGGGTGGAGGCCATAGAGATCAAGCTATGAACTGGGGTGGAGGCCATAGAGATCAAGCTATGAACTGGGGTGGAGGCCATAGAGATCAAGCTATGAACTGGGGTGGAGGCCATAGAGATCAAGCTATGAACTGGGGTGGAGGCCATAGTGATCAAGCTATGAACTGGGGTGGAGGCCATAGTGATCAAGCTATGAACTGGGGTGGAGGCCATAGAGATCAAGCTATGAACTGGGGTGGAGTCCATAGAGATCAAGCTATGAACTGGGGTGGAGTCCATAGAGATCAAGCTATGAACTGGGGTGGAGGGCCATAGAGATTCAAGCTATGAACTGGGTTGGAGGGCCATCGTGATCACGCTATGGACTGGGGTGGAGGCTCATAGCGATCAGCTATGAACGGGTTGTGATCGGCATAGAAGATCCATCGCTATGAACTGGGTGGAGGCCCTTTAGAGATCATAGCTATGATACTGGGGTGGTAGGGCTCATATGAGATCCAGTTATGATAACTGGTGGTTTTTTTTTTGGTTTGTGTCTTTGTTTTTTTTTTTTTCTTTTTTTGTTTTTCTTCTTTGTTTCTTTGCTTCTTTTTTTGTTTGTTGTTTTCCTTCTTTCTTGTTGTGCTTTTTGGTTTTTGGGCTTTTTCTTTTTTTGCTTTTTTTTTTTTTGTCTTTTTTTCCCTGTTTGATTTGGTTTCTTTTTTTGGTATTTGCTTTTTGTGTTTTTTTTTTTTTTTTGTTTGTTTTTTTTTTTTTTTCTTTTTGTTGGTGTTTTTTTTGCTTTTTTCTTTTTTGTTTTTCTTTTTGGTTTTTGTTTTTGATTTTTGTTTTTGTTGGTTTTTTGGTGTTTGTTTTTTTTTTTTTTTTCTTTTGTTTTTGTTTTTTTTTTTTTTTTCTTTTTTTTTTTCCTTTTTTTGTTTTTTTTTTTTTGGTTCTGTGTTTGTTTTTTGGCCTTTTTTTTTTTTGTTGCTTTTTTTTGTTTCTTGGTTGTCCGTTTTTTTGTTTTTTTTTTGTTTTTTTGTTTCTTTTTTTGTTTGGATGGCCATAGAGATCAAGCTTATTTGAACTGGTGGTGGAGGCCATAGAGATCAGCTATGGACTGGGTGGAGTTGCCATAGTAGATCTACGCTTTATGAACTTGGGGTGGAGGCCATAGGATCAAGCTATGAACTGGGTGGAGTCCCATAGAGAGTCAAGCTATTGATATCTGGGGTGGGAGGTCTTCATTATAGAGTTAGATCAAGACTATGCAATGGTTTGGTGGATGTGGGCATTTAGTGTGATCATAGCTATGCAACTGGGGTGCGATTTGGCCATTTAGAGATCAAGCTATGACTGGGGTGGAGGCCATAGATGATCAAAGCTATGAACTGGGGTGGATCCCTAGAGATGCAAGCTCTGAATCTGGGGTGGCGGCCATAGTGATCATATGCATGATTCTGGGGTGGAGGGCACCAATAGAGATTGTCAAGCTTATTAACTGGGGTGTTCGTTTTTTTTTTTTTTGTTTGTTTGAGGGCCATAGTAGATAAAGCTTATGATAACTGGGGTTGGCGGCCCATAGAGATCAAGCTATGAACTGGGGTGGAGGCCATAGAGATCAAGCCTAAATGTGAACATGGAGAAAGCGGGACGGGGCCAGGCAAGCCTTGCCTAAATTTAGGTGAGAAAAACAAAAACTCCCAGAGCACTCTCCTAACAGACTTCCTGCGATTCCGTCAAATGAATTGGGTCCTGTGACATTCACAGCTTCCAGGAAGCTGAGGAAAACTGTAATAACTGGCTTAGGTAAGTCATGGTGGTCCTAGTTCCTTGTGTGATTGGATATACTTCCCTAACCAATGGATGGACGTTTTTAATTAGGAAGTGGCACACGGGGAGGGTGCAGTTAGGACACACAGCAAAACATGTTGGTGCCACAAGATCACAAAGCAGGGCTATAGTCTGGGAACTCCGGAAGATGACCTATAGGGCAGGGGAGATATCCTACCAGCAGAAGTCCGACCTGAACCTGGAGGTCAATACCAGCAGGTTTCACACCTACCTGGGCAGCTTTAGAATGTTAAGGAACAGGGCTGGAGAGATGGCGTCCTAGCGTTTAGGTAGCACCAATCCGTCTCTTGTCAGAGGACGCCCGTGGTTCGATCCCAGTTCTACCCATGTGGTCGGCCAAGAACCATTCTTGAAACCCAATTCAGGAGAACTCCAGTGTTTTCCTATGGATGTCTGACGCCTCTCTTTTGACCTCTACGGCATTGTACGACACGGGTGTGCACAGACTTGCATGCGAGCAGTACATCCCGACATCATAGGGAGGATAATAAAAAAAAAAAAGACGAATGTAAGGTACTACCTTGATTTGGGGAATACGAGCCACTAGAGTGATTGACGCATCCAGCCTCAGTAGATTGTTCTGGAACCCAGGATAGTGCTTATTGTACAGATTGGAGCTTGATGGGCTTAGCTGGAGGGATTAGGGGGGCAGAATTGAAAGGAAACCAGGTGAACGTTAGAGTTTCTCTTAGTTTGGCTAAAAGAGATAATTTTTTTTGGATTCTTGAGACAGGATCTCCCTTTTATCCCAAGCTGGCCTGGAAATCAATATGTACACCAGGCTGGCCTTGAAACTCACAGAGATTTGCCGCCCGTTCTGCTTTTGAGTGCTGGGATTTACAAGCGTGCGCCTACCACTCCCAGCTTATATAAAGAGATCGTTTCTTTTTTTTTTTTTTTTTGTTTTGTCTCTTTGAGACAGGGGTCTCCATGGAGCCCCAGCTTGTCTACTTGGAACTGTCTATCTTGTTAGATCCCATTCTGGCTCTTGAACTCACAAAGATCCTGCCCGGATTCCTTGCCTCCCAAGTCCTAGGATTAAAAGGCAGCGCCACCACGCCCGGGCACAGGAGATCATCTTTTTTTTTTTTTTTTTTAATTTTTTTTTTGAAATTAGTTTTTATTGATGCATTCTGCATTTCATACATTTTTTTCCGAATTAGTTCAGGGCTTATTTTCCCTTTACCTCCCCCCCACCCCCACCCATCCCATATCATGCATTTCTGCCATAAATTGTCCTGCATCTTTCTCTCAGTTTTTGTTTTTTTTTCATTTTTAGCTATAAGTGATAATCCATGAGTACAAGCATCCTTCATGCAAAACCTATCTGCAGGCTGTTGTGCCCAAACACCTACAGCCCCACCATCCAGTGGGGGGTGACAGGTTGTTTGTTCAATCAAGTTGATCAAATGAGTGTCCAGACTACATTGCTGTAGTTTCACCATTCACCCCAATCGCAGCCCTTACATTCTACCACGCCCCCTCTTCAAAGAGATCATTCTTAAAGGATGCAATGCTTTGCTGCTTTAGTCTTGCTCTGAAAGGCAATGCCAATAACTGATCCTATCCCCAGATTCTCACCTTGATCCCCACAAGGCCTTTGGTCTTTCTATTTGCTCATCTAAGACAGGAATCTGATCCCCAATGTAAGCCAGATGCCTGCATCTCCTCTTTCTGGGAACCAATTTCATGGATGCTACCTGCCTATCTTGACCATTCAGCATGGCCATCTCAAAGCCTCTCTTCACAGCACTGGCTGGCTTGTCTTCAGTATAGCAGAAATTCCTTGAGGAAGAGGCAAGATGGTATGTCTCATCCATCTTTCCAACTTCTATAACGCTTTGTACAAAGTTCCCCTTGACGTGATTGTTAGATTCACTTCTCTGAACTTGAGGAGGAAGATAATTTAGTGGTTACAACAATAGCCTCCAGAATGAGACTTCCCAAGTTCAGGTCCCAGCTCTGCCATGATAACCCTAGGCAAGTGATGTTCAACATCTCTTAAGGGGATAATAATGGTGTTTGTCCCCCCCCCCCCGCCAAAGATTGTTTTGAGGGTACAGATCACTTAAATTGATGCCTAATACAGAGAGCACTAGGTGCTTATTTTTAAATTTTAGGTTGAGGTAGTTAAGACTATTGCTGGGGAAAGCAGGCATTGTTTGGTTTGCCCCACCCTCACCTTTCTTTCTATTTCTTCCCATGTAACACTTCTTTCTTATTTCCTGTGTCGGTATTATTAGTCTCCCACCTGGCTTCATCTTCTAGATCTGTTCTGTCTGTTTGAAAATGACCGTCCTTCCTCTTCATCTTCTAAACCTCTTGCTCTAGCTCCTTGACCCAGACACAAGAGCTCTGACCACTGTTTCTTCCTGCAGTTGTTAGCACTGAGCAATGACTTAATGCCTCACCCCTCACACACAGCTCATGCCTTCATATTAATATGTCAGACCACAACACAATCGGCTAGGGAAGGCAATTTTGGAAAGAGAATATCTGGGAGGGGAGGTCCTTGTAGGTGCCCTTAAATCACATCTTAGGCCACTGGCTATATGTACTGGAAGCTGGCTGATGTATTTGTTATCTATTCTGTGAGAGACAGAACTGGATTGTGTACCATGATAAATATATCACTTCCTCTTAATGAAACTGAGGTTCTCCAAAACTGCTTCTGTTGCTGGTCAGGCTTGTTTCCCCAGAAATGCCCCCACTGGTAAATGGTTCCAGGACCAGACAATGAGGGGATGCTGTGGGCTAAATTCAGGCAAGGAAAACAGAGGAGAGAGTTTCCTAGATCCCTTTAAGACTGTTGTAGGCCTCTCTCTCTTGACTTCCTGTGCTCATTGAAGACGTGAACCTCGGCTCTCTGCTCCAGCCCTAGCCACCATGCCTCCCTGCCACATTGAACCCTTAATTCCCTGGAACCATCAATTGTAAGCTCAAATAAACTCTTCCTTTTATAAGTTCCCTTGGTTATGGTGGTTTTATCACAGCAACAGAAAAGTGACTAATACAGTATTTGGTACCAGAGAGTGGGCTGTTGGCTGTGAAGAACCTGACTGAGTGGGTGTTTGGAGAAATGTGGAAAACTTTGGAGCTTTGGGCTAGGAAAGCTATTGACTGCTATAAGCAGAGCTTAATGGGCCATTCTAATAGAAGCCTAGAAGAAAGCATTGCTGCTGAGAAAAATGTATTTCCAGAGGAAAATAAAGACTTAAGCAGCAACTGGGATATTTTGGCAAAGAGTCTGGCCACAGTTTGCCCACAGCCCAAATGCTTGCTTGATGCTAAGTTGAAAAGCAATGGACTAGTTTCTTTGGCAGAGGATATTTCAAGACAGCCTAATGTAGAAATGGTGACATGTCTATTAATGGTGAATATTGTACAGATCTACAGTGAAAAAGAGCAGATGGGGCAGAAAGAAATGCAAAATGTACAGTTTGGATCTGAAAAGTGCACTAGGGAGATTAATGGTTGAGCCAAGGCATGTGCTGAAGGAGAGGCTCCCTTCGATAAGGAGATTAAAGTGATTGAGAAGAGGCCTAGATATTTACAAGTAAACAATGGAAAAAGTGAGATTAAAGTGATTAAGGAGGGGCCTCAAGATTTACAAGTAAACAACAGAAACAGTACCTTGAGGGCAAGACCAGACCCAGCTAAGCCTCCACCTTTTGAAAGGAAAATACTGAAAGGGCAGAGAAAAGCCTCCACCTTTTGAAAGGAAAATACTGAAAGGGCAGAGAAAAGCTTCAAATGTGGTTGAAGTCGGACAGTGACCATCCTGAACTTGCAGCCAAACTTGGCAGTGTCATTCACACAGTGCTGGCTTTAGAGACATGAAGGATGCAAGAGTGAAGGGGTCATAAGTTCTTCCTCCATGATTTCAGAGAGCCACCAAAGCCAGGCAGGGTGCAGCAGGGGTGTCCCTGAATAAAGAAGGCCCTGATAGGCCATTGCGTGAAGCTGTGAATGTGAAACCTGGTGGGCAGCAGAGACCTCTAAGAAGACATTTGAGATGCCAGAGCTGTGATATATTTGACAAGGAGAGCTGCATACAGGGAGTGGTACAAGCCTAAGGAAGAGATGTAATATTGCATAGAACACTGGAAGACCTGAGCCATCTCAGCCCTTTGGAAGTAAATTCCCAGAAGTCCCACATGGAGCTACTGGACTTGGTGTTTGTCCTGCTGGTTTTCGGTCTTGTTTTGGTCCAGTATTTCCTCACTATGCCTCTATTCCTCCCTTTTGGAATGGGAATGTGTATTCAGTTCCACTGTATGTTGGGAGTATATAATTTATGTTTTGATTTCACAGGAGCTTATAGTTAAGAGATTGGCCTGTGTCTCAGAAGAGACTTTGGACTATAGACTTTTGAATAGAATTGAGACTGGTAAAGACTATGGGAACTTTTAAGGTTGGACTAAATGCATTTTGCATTTTATATGGTCAGGAGCCTATGGGGGCTGGGGAGTGGAATGTGGTGGTTTGAGTGAGAGTATCCCCCATAGGCTTTAAGTATTCAGACATTTATTATTATTATTATTTATTTTTGTATGTGTATGAATGTACTCTCTGCATGCAGGTCTGTGCACCCGTGTCATGCAATGCCGCGGAGGTCAGAAGAGGGTCTCAGATTCCCTTGGAACTGGAGTTCTCCTGGAATTGGAGTTACAGATGGTTCTCAGCCGCCATGTGGGTGCTGGGGATCGAACCCGGGTCCTCTGCAAGAGTGTCGGTGCTCTTAACAGCTAGGCTATCTCTCCAGTCCCGTATTCAGACATTTTGTACCCAGTTGGTGGCACTGTTTTGGGAGAACTTAGAAGGTGTGGCCATGCTGGAGGAAGTACATCACTGGGGGCAAGCTTAGTGAGTTTAACAAGCCTTGCCAATCTCCAGTCTCTCTCTCTCTCTCTCTCTCTCTCTCTCTTTCTCTCTCTTTTGACTTCCTGTGCTCATTGGAGACGTGAACCTCAGCTCTCTGCTCCAGCCCTGGCCACCATGCCTCCCTGCCATGTTGGACTCTTAATTCCCTGGAACCATCAATTGTAAGCTCAAATAAACATTTCCTTTTATAAGAAAAAAAAAGACTGTTGTAGGGGAGGTTGTCCTCCTCTTTCCCATCCTCCATTCCATTTCCTCCCAAAGGAGAATCATAGTTCACAGAACTCAGAGTAATCTCAGAGCATTACCAATACGAAGAGTTAGACAAAGGGTTTGTGTCTCAGTTTGGGCTGCTATAACAAAATGTCCCAGACTTGGTAACTTATAAATAATAGAAATCTTTCTCTCACAGCTCTAGAAATTAGGAAGTCCAAGATCAAGGTGGCAGCATGGTCTGGTTCTAGGAAGATCTCACTTCTACATTATACTCAGCCAACTTCTTGTTTTTTCACTTGATCTCTGACGGTTTCTGTTATAAGGGCAATAATCTCATCCCTTTGGGTGCTATCTTTACTACCTAACTGCCTCCCCAAAGCTCCACTTTCAAACATTGGAGGTTAGATTTCAGCATGTTAAGTTTTTTGAGTTTTTTTGATAATGTGCAATTTTGAAATTGAATTTTTGTGATTTTCATGCAATCCAGTTTGATGGCATTCAGACACCCTCCCTTATCTGCACCTTCCTTTATTGTCCCCTGCCTAATTTAACTCTCTCATATATGTGCCTATAGACTCTAATTTGTGTCCCCAAATGTCCTTCAGTAGGTCCATCCAACAGGGCCTGGTTAACCTCTTGAGAGTCCTATCCTTGAAAGAGACTGTTTCTCCACTCCCAGCAGCCATCAGCTGCCAAAATTTAGGTTACATTGGGGTTTCTTACTCATTTCCTTACATCTAAAGGAAGCTTTTGTTTGTTTGTTTGTTTGTTTGTTCGTTTGTGACAGGTTCTCCCTGTAGCCCCAGCTGGTCTGAAATTTGCTGTGGAGACTAGGCTGGTCTCAGTCTCACAGAGGCCTACTTGTGTTTGCCTCCTGAGTGCTGGGATTAAAGTTGTGAGCCACCATGCCTGGTCCAGCATGGGAATTTTGAGAGGACATAAACATTCACTTCTAAACAATGTTTTACATGCTGAAAGAAATGTAAAGCAGTCTGATTAACAGCCAACCTGTCTCCAGACTCAGGTTGTATTTGTTTTGCTATTGGAAATATCAATAACAACATATCATAGGCATCTCATTTTGAGTTCAAGACTGTGCTGAGCTGTATGTATATAGATTAGCAGTGATTTTCCCAACAATTTGAGCTAGTAGGGGTGATTATTGGGACTTTGTAGGTGAAGCCTTGCTTAGAAAAATTAGGATTTCATAGCTAGCCACTGGCAGAACCAGGGTAATGCCAAAGTATGCACTTTCCCTGCTCACTAGCATTCCATTGCTAACCAGCATTGAGAACTGGAATCTAAGTTGAGATTCTACGATGTTCACCTTTGAAAGGAGTCAGAGTAGATGTTTTACTGAAACATCTTGAGCCAAGAGCCCCAGCTCTCTGGTAGATGATGTGCTTCGTAGGAGGGGCTTCTGCTACCTAGAATCACTGGCCTGTGGGGAACATCTGGTATCTCACACTGATGTTTGCTGCTAAAATCTGTGGTGGTAATAATACTTCTGTCTCGTCTCCTGCCCAGGAAGGGCAGTCAGCCTCCTGCCCTGGCTCTCCCAACCTTGGCACCCATCTTAGTCCATTTGGGCTTCCATAACAAAATACTATATACAGGGTGACTTTTAAGTGAGAGAAATTTATTCTGCATGGCTCTAGAGGCTGGGAAGTCCAAGATCAAGGTGCTGGGAGATTCAATGCCTATTGAAGACCAGCTTCCTAAATGCCTAAGTTTTCACTGTGTCCTCACATAACAGCAGATGTGAAAGATGTCACTGGGGGTTCTTTTTAGAAAGGCCTTTATTCCAGTCACAAAAACCCTGAATTTGAGGGAACACACATTCAGATCACAGTACCTCCCTTCTTGCTGGTGCAGTGGACCCTCTCTGGCCTCAACTACACAATGCATCTGCCTCTGGTTTGAGCCCTACCACTTTCCTCCTCTTCCT
The DNA here is from genome assembly GCA_009823505.1 of Rhizomys pruinosus. NCBI lineage: Eukaryota > Metazoa > Chordata > Mammalia > Rodentia > Spalacidae > Rhizomys > Rhizomys pruinosus. Next base: position 76,536 of record VZQC01012409.1, on the reverse strand, counting down.
CTGAGTCATTACTGTATACCTTGCCCTCCAGGGATGCCCAATATCTGGCTGGTACCTCAGGCCAGCTGTTATCCGTGTTAATGAGGGATCTGGGAATATCTGAGCCATTCCTATACCAAGTAAGAGACAGGATGGATTCAGAGCCACTTCTATGTATTAATGCAATGCCTTCATTACTTCCTGCTCTGACCTTTCCATGATGATGTAGGATCCTCAGCAAATTAAGCCCCATTCAGAGACCCAACCTTAGGTGGAACAATAGCCTTGCATTTTTAAAAAAAATGTATTTATTTTTTATGTGTATGAGTGTACTGTCTGCATGTAGGTTTGTGCACCCATGTTGTGCAATGAACAGAGGTCAGAAGAGGGTGTCTGAATCCCCTGGAACTGGAGTTAAAGACAGTTCTCAGCCACCATGTGGGTGCTGGGAATTAAACCCAGGTCCTCTGCAAGAGCAGTCAGTGCTCTTAACCGCTAGGCCATCTCTCCAGCCCTGGAAGCCATTTCTGAGGGGACTTTCCACTGTTCAGTCCTAATCAGATACAATGGACTCAATCTGAAGGTACTTCACTCTGCTTACAATTGAACACCAAGCTACACCTCTCTCTCTCTCTCTCTCTCTCTCTCTCTCTCTCTCTCTCTCCCTCCCTCCCTCCATCCCTCTCTCTTTTCTAATCACAGCCGGTAGCATTATAGTAGCATTATAGACCCGTCAAGTTAGGATTCGGACTGACAAGGGGAATTACATCTATGCCATCACCGTCAGCTGCCCCTTTACGTGAAGCCCCATTCTCCACTTTCCCCTTGCCATTCCTTGTATTGCAAAACACTACATTTCCCAGACTCCTTTACCCTTTGTTTTCCAGCTCAGCTCTGTCAATGAGAGGCAGTTTGGGAAAGTTATAAAGCAGAAAGAAGGAGCGGAGAGACCTAGATACTTCAGTCCCCTCACCCTTCGTGTTCCGTGGCGTCTTCAATTCCCACAAGAAATTCTTTTCTTTCCATGGCCACAGGTACCTCTGGAGAAAGGTTCAAGGTCTAGTGCAAGTTCCAGAGCCTGGGCTCCATAGAGGTGCTCCTTCCTTTATGCTCGTGAGCTTCGAGGGTGGTAGCCATTTCTGAGTGTTACTAATCTCCCAGATAGCCTCATCATTTTCTTTGGCTTTTTCTCTCTTCTATTTCTGGTATAACCAATTTCCTGAATTAATTTCAAAGACCTGGACAAATTTCTGTCCAGAGCTTCATTGTACACATACATTCTTTTCATAAAACATGAATACATATTTTTTAAGGAAATTGTGGCTATAACATAGCTGTATATCTCTTTTTAAATTCAGAACGTTAATGCATGAAGCTCATTTGTGGATTTTGGTGTTGGTTTCTTCTCCTGGTTTTTCCAGAGAAGGACCAATATTCTTAGTTGCAACTTGCCGCTGGAGGTGACAATCAGGTCATCCTCTGATCCTACAAGTGAGAACAGTGCCCTGTATAAAAGGCCACAATTAACTTTTATTGCACATACATGTGGGGAGATACCTGCTTGGCCTCCATGTGAGAGCTATAACTCTCTTAAATTGATGTGTCAGTGAACTAAAACTCAATATTTTTTTCCACATAGTATATTTTACAGTCAGAGACCCTTCCCTAATCGGAATAAAGCAATTTGGCTCCCTGTCATTGCTCACTGAAAACATATGAACTGGTTGGCATTTCTAGCAGCCCAGATTTATCAGGGTCTCTGATCTAGTGCACGGGAGGTTCAGGGCTGTGGCATGGACAAAAGTGGATTTTTTATGATGGCATTGTGCTACGTCTCTGCATAGCTAGATTTATCCCTTCATTTCAGAAATATTTTTCCTGTCTTTAGTCTCAAATCTACTTCAGTTTGAAAAGATTCCACATAGTTTGTGTGAGGCTTTGGGGTCATTCTTTCTATACTTTTGAGGATGGAATCTCGGCCTGGTAAAAAGTCTCCATGCTGCCCTCTTCCACATCATGTGATTCAGGGAATTCAAGTTCTATTTTGCTAAGTTTCTCAAGTGTCAACTGTCTGCAGCAATAGAGTGGGCCAAGGACAGGACTTATGGAGTCTCATTCTTGCAAATCTGTATCACAACAGAAGAAACGCCCACGCAAGTGTGACCTCGACGCTCTTAGTAGCTAGGCATACTTTTACTGTTTCCTTGCGGCCTCCAGCGTCTTTGTGCTTCCACTTCTAACTGCCCACACCTGCTCTCCTCAAAGACACTTGGAGTCACTCTGCCCATGTTTGTGGAGAATGGGAAATGCCTGGAAATTTCTACTCCCCTGGGACGGCTGTTCCTCAGTGACTAAAGGCTTATGAAAACCCTGCTCTCTCACCTGGATTCATGACCATGGATCCCACGGAGCTCCCTGTGGGATCCAGACTGATGTTGGAACTTGAGGCCGACATCACCTTCCTTCCCTTTTTGGCCCCGCCTCTCCCGCTCTCACACTGCCCTCCCTGGGAAGGAGTTCCTCAATAATCGATTTGTTTCAGAATCCTCAAGGCGAGGTCTGTTTCCAAGAACTCTACCTAAGACAGCACCTTATAAGTCCAGTCATGTATGGGATGCATTCCTTTTCAAGTGGATGTGAGACATCTGTTTAGGAACTTCCACAGATGGGTAACTCACAATCAATAAGGATAGAAAACCCATGGTGCAGGCAATTCCATACAGGAGAAAATCATTGACCATTAGATCCGAGAGCAGCCTTGCAGGTCATCTAGACTAGCCTCAGTGTTGATATGAAGGTACTGTTAAGGCCCTGCCTCTTCGTCCCTTGGTGCTTTTGAGTCCCCAGAAGTCCTGCTCAACCTTTTGCACACTGAGAGCTTTTCACCTCAAGATCTGTCCATTTTCCCTGACATTACCCTATAGAGCCTCAGGTGCAAACCAGAATGGTAGGGAAGCCAGTGTCCCGAAGGTGAGGAATAGAAATTCATGCTTCCCTGCGATGGGAATCAGAATGCTGATCCTGAGCTGTGACTTGGTCACTCATAGGGTTCAATCCCTGTTGTTCTGATGATGCCTTTCAGTTGTCTCTCTTCTGTAAGTCACTCTTTTTGGTCCTCATTTGTGCTTCTTGACGGTGCCTCATAAATAATTAGCCCAGACCTATGTCCTGTCTCTGGGTCAGTTTTAAGCGAATTTGAACTAAGTCATGGGTCCAAGAAGCTGAGAGATTTCTGTACCTTTCATTAGGAAGTCTCTTCCTCCAGTAAGCAAAATTCTTCCCTAAGGATCCCTTGAACCAACAGAGCCTCTGGGTGAAAGGTAATGACCTTCAGTTTCTGGGCTTCCAGGGCAGAACTCTCTGTTGTGATGCTATGCTACATGAATTGATCTGGTTAGCTACACTACAGTTTTGCTTTGTTTGGTAATGCTTATTTGTAATTTTCCATAATATGTAAATTTTACAGCTCATTTGCATAAACGCAGCATTGTATTTATGTTTACGTCACGCATATTTTCTCAGGACATCTTTTCTGTGCCATAAATTGGATTGCTGCATTAGTTTGTGTTGTGTTACTAATGAATGGGCTAATCAGGCCTCCTGATCCCCAACTCCACAAAATTACCCCACTATGGCCATAGACTATCCAACTAGGTTTCTCTGAGAGACTAACAGATACCTCTGAGCAAGGCCCACCATAAATTCATAATGCCAGATAGATTTGACCCCAAACCTCACACATCCCTCCCTGGGTGGGATCCCTGAATCTGAGAGCCAGGCTGGGAGTTGCCAGTCCACCTGATTCCATTGCTGTCCTGGCCTACAGCCAGGAGCATTGCATGGACACAAGTCATCTTTTTCTCTGTTCTACCCAGCTTCTGGCAGGATTCTTAGGGGTGGAAAATCCCCTGCTATGGTATCAGCTGCATGGAAGAGTTCTCAAATGATTGCATTCCAAGGAAAGGCCAGAAATGCCCCCATCATGCACATGCAGAGCCCTGTAACCTCAAAGCTGAGCACAATCAAAGGCCACCTGCCCTACACCTGAGCCCAATCATGTTCTTGCCTTTGGCTCATTGCTACCCCTGAGGTAGAAGAGAGAAGCCTTGAGCTCCCCCTAGAGGTTGTAATTCTACATCAAGTATTAGGAGATCCTGAAGAATCTAGAGCTTACCTATTGGAGAACACAGTTATGCAGGGACTATCTATTGGCAGTACACATTATATGCAGCTCAGAACTGCCTATCTGAGCCCACCGTGATTAAAAGTGAAGTATTAATTGCATTGTCTGTGCAATGCTTAGAATAACAATTGTCAAGATTCTCTACTATAGTCTCATTCTTGAATAATAAAATTATATATGATTAGAAATTGGAAATAAAGTAATAAAGGTGACTAGCTAACAAAGAGCAATATCATCTAGTTCATCTCCCACGGTGTGAGCTACAAGTAAATGGGGTATGGCCATCTTTACTTGTCATGATTTTGAGTTGAAAGTGGATTAAAACAGGCAGAGGTAGATACTCCCTGTGATCATCACAATGCCAAAATGAAACAGAACTATGTAAAGGCAAAGGAAACCTTAGGCACTCACATTGTTATTACTGGATATCTACTAAGTAACCATCTTTATGGATTATATCCCTATAACATCGCTTAATATGAATGCAGAAGTCTGAAGTTCTAGCTCAAGTGTCAATAGCTGACTAACCATGGTAAAGTTGCTTAATGTCTCTGAATTAGAAATTGTTAATGGTGATGCAGAGCTAGTTATTATGGCTCTACAGATCACACAATGGCTATCAAGTACCATTTGCAAAACTTTATAGACCTGACAATCCTGCCTATATATGCCTATCTGTGAAAGGTTCTTTTCCAGTGAGGGGCAGTAATAGATACACAAATTCAAACATTAGCTTATGGCTTGAGAGGAGGGTACTGTGATCACAGAATATGGTTTCCTTCACTTAGCTTGAGCTGCTCTTTTAAAGAAAAATCACAATAAACCCATACATAGGTAGATAGACGAAAGCTAAATAACAGAATGATCAATAAATTGATAGATAGGTAAAAATTAAACATGGTCTATAAGGCCATTATGGATACAAATTTGCTTCTTTCTTTTTTTACTGTTCTAATCATGCACCTAACATTGATCATTTCATTTACAACGCTTATTAAATAAATCGATTTGTTATTCTTTACATACTCACTTTCCATTTTCTATAGTTGGGAGGAGCACATCCAAAACAGAGCCTGCATGTTCCTGGAAAGAGAGGTGAAAGCACTCCACATAAAAGCTGCCATGGGTTGTAAGTGAAATCAAGGCTATTCTTTGGGATTTTGAGACTGGAAACAAAAACAGATCCTTGGAGGGAAGCACTCCAGCATCACATGGCTCTTTGCATTACTAGACAGAACGGCGAAGCTCCAGATATGGGATCAGAGGAATGCCCTGGGTAAAATTGGGACTCAAAGTGGCTTCTCTAAGTGACTCTTTGGGGGATGCCTATCAAATTCAAACATAGGCACTCAGAGAGCCTGGGTCAATCTGGTGTCCAAGCCAAACAGATGCTAGAGGCTGGGTACTGTCCTTCAGGAAGGGCCTTAGGGGGATGGGTGGTGGCAGAGTAATCTAATTAGGAGAGCCCAGCAAGCAGTAAAGTTCCAGGACACTGAAAAGTGTTTAGTGAAGGTGCATAATGGGGCTGGAGAAATGCTTCTCATTTCTCCACACCACACTGGAGGGGCCCAAGGTGGGGGAGGAACAGTGGAGATGGCAGGAGTAAGCCAAAAGAAGCATTGCCATAACAAAGGGAAGAATGGGGGGTGGAAGTCGGAGAGGTGTGTATATAACTATTTTTTAATGATGGTAATAGAGAGAGAAAATTGAAAGAAGCAGGAGAGAGGAGAGATAAGGAATAAAGCCTTAAATTAACAACAGGGAAGGACTCCAGTTCCCACTTGGAACGTTTGGCCTTGTATAAAAGAACACCAAGTTTAGACATTTTGTTAGGAGGGTCAGGAGAATTAGTATAAATCGAGGCCAGTAGGAAAAAAGGAAGTGGAAAAGGAGAAAAGTTCTGTTCTGGTTCTTGCTTTCTCTGGGAAATAAGAAAGAAGCTCAAGTCTACAAATACTACTCCATTCCTCCAAGCCAAGGTTCAGGAAACAACATGGGAAGAGGAATCAGAAAATATGTCAGAGACAGAGGATGCGTGAGAATCACGTGAAATGCTGTCTTTTGGACATGGCATAGTGGTCACACTGGTAAGCTCACAATAGCTTTTGTTATCTGCACAAGAACTATACAAGGTCAAGCCAGACAAAATATTTGCATAAAAAATGGAGGTGCTCTCCAGGCCTCATCCCTTACTCAGGAGCAATTGGCTCTTCTTAAGTACTAAGGGAGAAAGAATCATTCTGTTCTGAGGGTGTTCCCACTGGTAGCTTGCCCATGATTCAGCAGATGGCCGGCCCCATACCCACGCATATCTAACTGGCCTTAGTGGGTTATCTAAATAAATATAGAAATAAAGAAATGACATAAAGATGGGAGAAAGACATTTTAGGGGTCCCAAAGGAGTTGGAAGAAGGAAATAGGGGATAGATATGATTATATTTCATGTATCTCTGTATGAAATTCTCAAGAATAAAGAAAAAATAATATAAAAAGGAGCTTCATTTGCTGAAAAGGAAGGACGGAAAGAATTGCTGGAGGTTGGTGTAAATGTGAAAACCTTCTGAAAGAGTAATCTCAGTGAGAGGGGAGAGTGAATTGTGCTAGGAAATGGGATAGGATTGCCTGGCTGCACTGATGTACCACTTGAGGTCTGCCATCATAAATTTCAAGTGAGACCAGACAGTGATGGTTGAGTGTTTTCCAGCAGCCACTTTTAGCTGCTTTGGAGCTGGAATAGAAAGGGGGGGGGCTGGAATTAAACAAGGCTGAGCGTGCTTATCAAGAGCAAGCAAAATAATGGAGTTGAGAGAACACACAAGGAGTTGACAGTGTGGGAAAGGAGTGGTTATGAGAATGGATCTTGGACTCGCAGGTGGAAAAGTAGAGAGGGAGGAAATGAAAGAGTTGAGGCTCAGTGAAATGCCTGGTACAGCGACAGGACTAGAGGAGCAGAACTGCAAGGTTTGGAAATGGAGGAGACCCTGAAAATGTGCCCTTGGCAATGGGGGGTGAAGACCCCAGGATCTCTCCCTTTGTTAAGTAGGTGGGAGACTATGGTGTTGGAAGGCTGTTTGTATGTGGATTAAAATGGTCAGGAGGGCTGGAGAGATGGCTCAGCAGTTAAGAGCACTGACTGCTCTTGCAGAGGACCTGGGTTCAATTCCCAGCACCACATGGTAGCTAAGAACCTTCTTTAACTCTAGTTCCAGGGGAATCCGACACCCTCTTCTGACCTCCACAGCATTGCACCAGACAGATGCACTGACCTACGTGCAGACAGTACACTCATCCACATAAAAAATAATAAATAAAAAAATGGCCAAGAGTTTAAAAAACTGTAGCTGTGGAGAGGACAGCTTATCCTGGGAATAGTCTTCAGTGACAGCTGTGCATGTGTGTGTGTGTGTGTGTGTGTGTGTGTGTGTGTGTGTGTGTGTGTAGGGGGGCAGGGTCTGAATAGAAGGAGAAAGATGACTTGGACAAGAAGACTCTGGCAGTCACAAGAATGCCCCTCAGACCCTTGACTGTTGGAATTGCATGATTGGCAGGATCACATACTGTGCCAGAAATCCATCACCTTGATTAAGCCACATCCTTACCTGCTACTGCAGATGGACTGAACTCGGCGGCAGGCACAATGGAAGTTGGGAGTCTCCTCTAACTTCCAACTTTGGCTTGAAGACTCTTCATCAGCTTTGACAATGCTTTCTTAGACATTGTGATGGTTAATCCTGAGTGTCAACTTGACTGGACTAAGGAACAAATAAGAAAAAAGGATCTTTGGATTGGACCACCTCAACCCGGATGGCCCACCTCAAATGTGGGCATTACCTTCTGCTGGCAGGCAGTATAAAGGGCTACGGCAGAGGGACCTGGTCCCTTTTTTCCTGCGGCTTGCCTCTCTCTCACTGGTGAGTTTGTCTTGCTGCTGTGATCAACCCTTTGGATCCCAGTGTGTAATGAGACCGGCAGATCTCCTGGAATCCACCGGGCCTTCAGCACCAGATTGGGACTACTGAGACATCCAGCCTTGCGGACTGAGCAGTTCCCTGGATTCTCAGCCTCTCCAGTTCAGCGCGGCTACTGTTGGACTACTTGAGCTCTGTCACATGAGAAAATCAAGAAATTGTATATAGTTATATATTCATCCTGTTGCTTCTATTTCTTTAGGGAACCCTGACTAATACAGACATGCAGTAGAACCTAAGGTTTTTCTTACAGCAACATCTTTCCTTCTACAGAGTTGGCCCTATATCAGGAGTTGAAAAACACGCCTGCCTCCTCCTTCCCCTCTCCATTTGTTTTTTTGCTCACAGTGGTTTCCTCAGTGAATTTCTTAACTTCTGGTCATGACTTGCTGTCAACTTTGAACTAACAGAAAAGGAAAATGGAATTTAAGGTGCCTAAGAACCACTTCCAAGAGCCTGGGTGCTTCAGAAGGAGGAAGGAACTAAGTGGTATGCACTTAGAAATGAATAATGTCAATGTCTGTCTCTGTCCTGGCTTTGAGGGTGGGAAGGAAAACGCCATTCAGGGGGAGGGGGTGTGAAAGGAAGACTGTGAGCTCAGGATTCAGACAGAATTCACGTAGGACAAAAGTGAAATGAGGATTCTGGCAATTCTGACCAGATCATCTAGCTTGATGACATAATTCTGCCCTGATATGGTCCTGAGACAGCAGCAGAGTGGGGTAATTTAATGTGTATGTGAGGTGACCACCTGGGGATTGTGCTATCTGCCTTGTACTGTTGCATGCATCACATGTTTACATGCCTATCTATCGCTAAGCATCAGCAGCATTGAATTTTGCTTTTTGGTTATGGGACTTCTGGCTTTGAAGGCCCATTGTAAGGGGCTTGGGAGACGGCTCAGTGGGTAAGAGTGCTTGCTGTACGAGCATGAAGAGCTGAGTTTGACGCTTCGGCACCCAAGTAAAAAGTTCAGACATGCCTATAACCCCAGCATTGTCAGGCTCAGAGACAGGATTGCTGGGGCTTGCTGGCCAGCCAGCCTAGCTGAAGTGGCAAGCTCCAGGTTCAGTGAGAGAGTCCGTCTCACTGGGATGACGTAGAAAGCAATAGAGCAGAACAGCTGGTGTTTTCCTCTGGCTTCTGCATGAGTACACATGGGCATGTGCACCTGCACGCACACACACACACACATATACACACTGCACACACATGCATACACACAAATAAATAAAAATAAGCAAAATTTTAAAAGAATCCACTATATCTTTCTTTTCTCATTCTTCATTCCCTAGAGCTTAGATTCTGTGCAGGATCCAGTCACCCACCTTAGCCATGAAACTTCTCCATAAAGAGCTCAGTCTTTGGGGCTGGAGAGATGGCCTAGCGGTTAAGAGCGCCGACCGCTCTTACAGAGGACCCAGGTTCGATCCCCAGCACCCACATGGCGGCCAAGAGCCGTCTGAAACTCCAATTCCAGGAGAACTCCAGTTCCAGGGGAATCCGAGACCCTCTTCTGACCTCCGCGGCATTGCACGACACGGGTGCACAAACCTGCATGCAGACAGTACATTGATACACATACCGAAATAAATAAAAATAAAAAAAATTAAAAAAAAGAGCTCAGTCTTTGATCTTCAATTAATTTTTTGCCTTCAAGTTTAGAGAAGTGATTGAGAATATGGCTGTGCAAGTGAAGACTGCATACTCTAAAAGACAGAGCTGGAGGGCCCAGGATGGTGGGAGGCAGGAGGATTGGGAGCCTGAGTCAACTTGGGAAACATTCAGAGTCATTTATAGAAAGAATGAGAAAGATGGAGGGATGGGACAACTGATGTTGACTAAGATGAATCTAGACATGGGGCATGAGAGGAACAGTCCCCATAGTCTCTTGATCTATTGTCACTGTGGTCCCTCAACTTGGGGCCACTGTTGGTGAATGATCGAAGGCAAGTGGTAAGAATCTCAGAGCCCACTGAGCTCTGTGAACTCTGACCTCTTACAGACCTTGTCAAGGTAGATGGAAGGGCAGTTCATCTAAGGCTGAGCTGAAATCTGCAAACCTTACCATTTGGTATTCAGCACAAGCATCTGTGACATTTCATCTAAGGATAAGCACTATGCTAAGTTCTAGGGAGATCAGTGAAGAAGACCCCATTCGGACCTTTAAGAACCTTAAAATGCAGAGAAGATTGGGAACATAGCTCAGTGGTGGAGTGCTTGCCAAGCATGTTTATGCTCCTCCCCCCAGACAGCAAAGAAAGAAACACAGAAAAACACACAAGCTATTACAATAAATTAAACTTGTTATGGCTTACGTTTCAAAAATTTTTACAAATTTTTATTTTCTGCATGTAAATGCTTTGCCCGCATGTATGTAAGTGCACTATGTGTATGCTAGGTATCCGTGGAGGTCAGTGGAGGGCATAAGCTCCCCTAGAACTGGAGTTAAGAACAGGTGATAGCTGCTAGGTGTTAGGAACCATACTCAGGTCCTCCAGAAGAACAGTAAGTGCTCCTAACCTCTGAGCTGTCTCTTCAGATCATATGGTTTAGATTTTAAGTGTCTCTTAATGTCACATATGTTAACGGGTTGGTCATGAGATTATGATGCTATTGGAAGATGGTTGGATCTATACCACATGGATATAAATATTTCAAGGGGATATTGGAAACCTGGTCCTTTCTTCTCTCTATTCCTCTCTTTTGCTTCCTGGCTGCCATGAGACAAGCAGCTTTGCTCTACCATGCACTCTTCACCATGGCATTCTACCTGGCCAAAGGCCCCAACTTCAGTCATCCCAGGCAGAGCCAACATATTATGGGCTTAAACCTATGAGACCATTAAGCAAAATAAATCCTTTCTTCTTAAAAGTTGTTTCAGGGTGACACATGCCTATAATCCCAGCACTCAGGAGGCAGAGGCAGGAGGATCTCTTTGAGTTCAAGGCCAACCTGGTCTACAAAGTAAATTCCAGGACAGCCGGGGTTACAGGGAGACCCTGTCTCAAAAAGACCAAAAAAAGTTGTTTCAGTTATTTTGTAACAGCAATAGAAAGTGAACAAAAGGTTATTCTAACAATCCTCTTGTGAGTCATGGATAGACACACGCATGGGGGCTCTTAATCTAACCTTCCAGGCTCTGATTTGATCCCTCCTCCATGGGGCATTCTAGGTACTGCAATAATGTCTGCAATGCCAGGTCCTGCGGCTTTGCCCCCATTACCTACTGCTAACCTCCCTTTTCCTCTTTTTTCCCAATATGAAGACAATTGCTTGTTGCCCACTGTTGTGCTTTCTATCTTGCCAATAATTCTTCTTGTATGTGGCAAGGCTGATATGGTCCAAATGTAACTCATATGACAAAATCTGGGGCTAGATTTTGTGATAACAAGAAGTAGGCCTTTGAGAATTCATTAGATATGATGAGATTAATGTTCTTGTAGAAAGAGGCCCAACACTACTTACCGAAGATGCTGTCTTTCCTCCACTGTGTCTTCTTGGCCCCCTTGTCAAATATGAGGTGGCTGAAATTGTATGTGCTCAGATTTGGATCTTCAGTTTTGTTCCATTGGTCAACAGGTCTGTTTTTGTGCCAGTACCAGGCTGTTTTTATGACTATAGCCCTGTAGTATAGTTTGAAGTCTGGTATAGAGATCCCCCCTGTATTGCTTTTTCAGTCAGGGTTGTTTTGGCTATTCGGGGTCTTTTGTTTTTCCAAATGAAATTAAGGACTTTTTTTTTCCAAGCCTGTGAAGAAACTCTTGAGGTCTTTAATTGGGATTGCACTAAATCTATACAAGAGTTTGGGTAGAATGGACATTTTTACTATATTAATTTTCCTAATCCATGAGCATGGGAGGTTTTTCCATCTTCTGATGTCTTCTTCAATTTCTTTCTTCAACTGGATCACCACTTGCAGAAGAATGATTAAACCCCTACCTCTCACCCTGTACAAAAGTCAACTCCAGATGGATTAAAGACCTCAACGTGAAACCCCAAACTCTGAAGGCAATAGAAGAAAAAGTTGGCAGCAGACTACAAGACATAGGCATAGGAAAAGACTTCCTAAATCAGACAGCAGCTGTGCAAGAATTAAGGTCGACAATTGACAAATAAGACCTCATTAAACTCAAAAGCTTCTGTACATCAAAAGAAACAATCAAGGAAGTGAAGAGAAAACCCACAGAGTGGGAGGAAACATTCACAACAGATACATATGACAAAGCATTGATTTCCATAATATATAAACTACTCAAAAAACAAAAAAGAAAGAAAATAAATCACCCACTCAATAGGTGGAGCAAAGAGCTGAACAGAGACTTCACAAGTCTGAGAAACATCTTAAGAAGTATTCAACATCATTAATCATTAAGGAAATGCAAATCAAAACCACTTTAAGATATCATCTTACTCCAATAAGACTGGCTAGGATCAAAAAAACAAATGATACCAGGTGCTGGAGAGGTTGTGGGGAGAGAGGAACACTCATCCACTGCTGGTGGGAATGTAAACTCATACAGCCACTATGGAAAGCAGTGTGGAGAACCCTTGGAAGACTTGGAATGAACTTGCCACCTGACCTAGCCATACCACTTCTGGGCATGTACCCACAAGACTCATCTTACTGCAGAGGTACATGCACAGCCATGTTTATTGCAGCTCTCTTCACAATAGCAAGGGGCTGGAACCAACCCAAGTGCCCCTCAACTGATGAGTGGATAGAGAAAATGTACATCTACACAATGGAGTTCTATGCAGCGGTAAAGAAAGATGACATCATGAGCTTTGTGGGTAAATGGATGGAGCTAGAAGATATCATGCTGAGTGAAGTAACACAGTCCCAGAAAAACAAACGACAAATGGTATCCCTCATCTGTGGATGCTAGCACCAAGTACCTAATTGTATGGCAAACTGAGCAACATCAATGTGATCTGAAAACAACTGTGCTTTTATATTGTGAATCCCTTAAATATAGTAAAAAAAGAAAAAAAAAAGAAAGAGGCCCAAGGGGTTGGGGAGATAGCTCACTCTGTAGAGCACTTGTTTCATAAATAAGGGGGGCTAAGTTTGGCCCCCAGAACTCGTGTAAAGAGCCAGATGTGGTGATATGCCCTTTTTATCACAGAAATGCTATGTGATGAGAGATGGACACAGGCCCCCTGGGACTTGCTGGCAAAGGAGGCTAGCCTACTTGATGAAGTTCATGGCCAATGACAGAAATCCATCTCAAATAAAAAGTGAAAGACATTTGAAGAACGACATGCCCAAGGCTGTCCTCTAACCTCTAAACACATGTGTACATATGGGTAACCACACACAGACACACTCAGACAGACAGACTGACAGACAGACAGACAGACAGACACACACACACACACACACACACACACACACACACACACACACACTCCAGAAGGAGCTCTACTGCAGTTTGGATATGGTTTATTCCTATGGGTTTATGTGTTGGATATTTGGTCTTCAGTATTGCAATGTGAAGTGGTGTCTCATAGGAATCACAGGGTGGTCTCCGGGGATTCTGCCCTTCGAATAGATTCACACACTTTTGGTGGGACCCCCAGCTAGATGTCATATCCTAAGTTGCTACAAAAGATCAAGTGTGCCCTTCCACTCTCTGGATCTATGTCTGGCCATGTTATCTCTCCCTCTTCCAGGTGCTTCTTATCATGATGTCATCTTGCATGAGTCCCTCACCCGGTGCTCAGGCAATGGAACTGATGCATGCTTTCAGCATGCAGCAATGATCTAAATATATTTTCTTCATAGTATTCAGCCTCAGGTTTTTTTTTATGACAACAGGAAACCAACTAACAAGAGCTCAGTTCTCCTTTCTACATTCTGAGGACAGAGTAAGAAGGCTCATTGATGAGGACTAGATTCTCATTAGAGATCTGCCTTGCCTCGATCCTATACTCCTCTGCCTGCAGAATTGTGAGAAATAAATGTCTGTTGTCATTAAGTCACCCCACTTATGACATTTTGTTATAGCAGCCTGACTAAAACAATGACATTTCTCTCATTAAGAGAAACTATTTCCCTTCTGCTTGAATCAGGATTGACTCGTGACTTCCTTTTCCCACCAGATTGCAGTGGAAGTAACACTGTGCCAGCTCCGTGTTCAGATCTTAAAGTTTAGCTTTGACTCTCTCGCTGCTTTCAATCATCCTGTAAAGAAGTTTAGGTTACCCAGTTATGGAGAAACGATAGGAAAGTGGGCCCATGTGGGATGCCAGGTCCACAGTCAGAACCAAGGCTCTAGACATATGAAAGAGGCTGCCTTGGACTTTTGAGCCTATCACCAACAGCCATGTGGGTGAGCCCCCCACATGGAACAGAGATGAACTGTCCCTCCTCAGTCTTTAAAAAAATTTTTTTTGGTCTTTTCAAGACAGGATCTCCCTGTATCCCCAGCTGTCCTGGAATTTGCTCTCTAGACCAGGCTGGCCTTGAACTCACAAAATCCACCTGCCTCTGCCTCCCGAGTGCTAGGATTAAAAGTGTGCGCCACCACGCCTGGCTCCTCTTCAGCCTCTGGATAGATCCAGTTACCGTTCTGTCTTCCCTCCTGCCTGTGCTATAGCATAGTTGCAGTTAGGACAAGCCATGTGACTAAAATCTAGTCAATTAAAGCATAAGAGAGGCAATGTTTGCTACTTACGGTCTGTCTCCCCAAAGCCTGCCTATGGTATTTTATCCATGCTGTGTTTGTAATCTTAGCTTGATATTGATGACTTAACTTTGAAAATGTGTTTAAAGTGGTATGGCTATAAGTTAGAAGGAACCTGGTTTTCTAAATCCAGTTATAGGGAAGTTTCCCATTCATTCAAGACACCTGTTTTTTGGACATAGAAATACACTTCTACCATGTTTCAATATGACACATGTTGAGGTATCTTTCTGATAACAGCAGTACCTCCATTAATACAACATTATATATCTGGCACAAACAGATGTTTAGGCTCTCTATTTTGGAATTAGGAGAGGGTATTATTGCATAATGACTGTCAGTGCACAACATGGAGGAAATTTTAAGCTAATATCTGCAGTTGAATCAAGTAAATCCATGTAGTTTGCACAGTGCTGATTCAAGGCTCTCTCAAATACTACCTTCCTCTTTCTTTTCTAGTTCTCCCTAAGCATCAGACCCATCTACAGTGAAAAGTAAACCCCTGCCTGCAAGTGCCCTGACAGAGGCAGAAAATACACTCTTTCATTGAGTGGGTCTTAGTATTCAGTTGTCAGGGAGACAGAGGCATCAACTCCTCAAGTGTCTTTGATGCTGACCAGACTTGGTCTCCCTATTAGCTGTGAAGCCCTTAAGTCCTGCCCTTTCTAGTTGCTTGAGTCTGTTGGTAGGGGTGGAATCCTGCTTACGATGCCACCATGATCTCTCACTAGCTGTTCTCTCATTTTTTCTCCCCTCATCCACACCTCAGAGCTGTCCCAAACTCAAAGTTATCTATTGGGGACCTTGCTATCCTGTCTGTTCTTTGTTAGTCTTTGTCTCTCCCTAGAGCTATATCTGTGCCCCCACCTCAATGGTTGGGCTTTTCCCTGATGATAGATATTTAGAAATATTCTTTCAATGCTCAAGGAGTTAGCTTATTTCTGAAGACACTTCTCAGGCCCACATGAGGAGTTTTGGGAGTAGAATAAGTCTGCAGCACCCAGTGGACACTTCTTGGGCTTTTTGAATGCTCTTTCCAGATTAGCTTGCCATTTCCTCAAGTACAAATTTCACCACTCCCTATGGGCTTAGTGTTGTTAGGTGGCCCATGGCCACATGTTAGAGTGTGCTCAAGTCAAGCCACTGTGCTAGTGTCTTGGTTTATTTTTCTCTTTTCAGCCTTGCCTCAGATTTTCCATAGTCTTCATCCACTCCTGTCATTCTGGGGCTATCATGTCCTGGAGTATTTGTAGTAGTCACTATTGATGTCCTTTTTCATACACATCCTCCCCAAGTAGGTCCCCTATAGTATGAGTTGTCAGTCCCCATCCATATGTATTGTTACTCTGTTTCTTCTCCCAAACATCTGCAGTGCTCTTCTAGCAAGAGATGAGGATTTGACATCCTCACAGGCGACCTAACCAATGAAGAATCAGAGTCTGTGGACCTCATACTTCAAGTTCCCAAGTGAGACAAATTCAGTTGTCACTGCAGTTGATTTAATGGCGACTCACAGAAACGCAGATCCACTGTGAGTGTGACCTTACTTAGAAAAGTTTATTACAATTGTAATTAAGTTATGAATCTTGAGGTGAGATCACCCTGGATCAGAGTTGACCTTAAATTCAATGGTACTTGTCCTTACAGGAGAAGAAAATGAAGGAAAGGAACAGAGGAGGCAGTGTGAAGACAGAGGTAAAAAGTAAAGTGATCTATCTACAAGGCAAGGAACACTAAAGATGATTTCCAACAACCAGAAGCCAGAAGGGAATCTTGGAATAAATTCTTTTTAGGAACCTCCAGAGGTACAAACTCAACACTTTGGTTTCCGGCTTCCAAATTCAAGCATTATGGGAAAAATACATTTTTGTTTAAACCATTAACTTTGTGGAAATTCATTATGGCAGCCTTAGGGTACTAGTACAGATTCCCCAGAGGACTTCTAGATTTTTTTGTGCCTGAGGTGATTATAGGAATGTCCCACTTACTAACATGTCTTTCATACAATGTCTCTACATGAGTCCATGTGCACAGCTGAAGGCTACATAACAAGAAACAGTACCTGACAGGAGAAACCTTCTTTTGAGTTGTTGGCCAGGGTAGTCCAAGAGACACCCCAAATTACACAGGCTATTGCCATAGCCCTTGATTGCCTCCCAGAACTTGAAGAGAAGATCTTATTGCTGAAGATAGGACACACTTCAGAGACCAGATTTGGAGCAAGGGAGATGGAACTGACCTGGAAACCACCTCCCCTGAAGGCAAACCTTGAAGAGCACCACACAAGCTGTTAAAGGAGAACACCAATCATGGGTTCAACACCAGCTTTAAAGCCAAATAACTTGCCGGGTGTGGTGGCACATGCCTTTAATCCTAGCACTTGGGAGGCAGAGGCAGGTGGATATTTGTGAGTTCAAGGCCAGCCTGGTCTACAGAGTGAGTTCCAGGACAGCTGGGGCTACAGGGAGACCCTGTCTTGAAAAGACCAAAAAAAAAAAAAACAAAACCCCAAAACCAAAAAACAAATATCTACATCAATGACCACACAGCAAAAGACATTGGTGCAGTAGTGATACTTTTATCTTGGGGGCAATCAGTGCTTACCTAATAGGACTTAAAGCCCACTCAATGGGAGGAAACTCATGTGTAGTACTGTAAACACAGCCAAATACACATGTATGGAGAGATCATAGATCCTAGAAAAAAAAGACTGTCACCTCCCTAGACTAATGTAATTTCTTACTAAGTACAAAATATGTACATACCTTTATGTTTACAGTCAAGTAGCCAAGTCGCCACTTATCAAAGAAGCTTCTTTTGTACCAGATAGAGATTATTGCAGTGTAGCACAACTGGTCACACACACACATTGTCTGTGAATTGCTTAAGCTTAAGCTGTACATCTAGAATGCAGCATCTATACCTAAGCCTCATGCACCATAGAACAAGGGGCCCAAATGACACTAATGAAACTCTCAGCTCTCATTAAGGAAGCTCCCTCATGCAACAGAAGGCTAGGAACACAAAAGGTCATAGATGTCCAAACTGTGGAGATTAGGAGTCTGCAGAGTGTGGGTCCTTCAACAGGACTCCTATATTAAGCTTCACTAACCCAGGGCCCAGGGACCATTGCGGAAGAGGGGGTGGAAAGATTGTAAGAGCCAGGAAGGATGTTCATAACCATATGGAAATAGAATCCTACAGGCTCCTGGAACCCTGCTCATATGAACCTACAGCAATGGTATCGGCATGCACAAGACCCAAGCAGATGAAAACCCAGCGTGGAACTGAAGAAATGGGCATCAGGCCCCAATCTAGGTTGAAGCAATATTGGCAGCTGATTACTGTTTGCTGAGGAAGAGCTGGTCTTCTTAAAGTGAGGGACTCTGGATAGGCTGACTAGACCTCAGTGGATGAACTTGGCAGGGACACTAATTTGGTACAATAGGACTTAACACAAATGACAGAGTGTATGCAATCCTGTGGGAGGAGCTGTGGAAGGTGCTAATGGGGAAGGGGGTATACAGGTGATTAAGATTGATTGAAATATTCTGTGTGAAATATATAAAATTCAATAATAGAAAGTAATAATAAAAAAG
Source organism: Rhizomys pruinosus (assembly GCA_009823505.1). Taxonomy (NCBI): domain Eukaryota; kingdom Metazoa; phylum Chordata; class Mammalia; order Rodentia; family Spalacidae; genus Rhizomys; species Rhizomys pruinosus. Next base: position 58,118 of record VZQC01012409.1, on the reverse strand, counting down.
AAATGCTTCTATCAATAATCCAAGACCTGATCATTTATATTATTATTAGAATTTACTGTCCTCTCTGAAAAGCCACGGGTAATCTACCACAGGATGAACTTACTTCATTTTCCTTCTCTTCTCTTTTTACTTCTATCATTTCTGGTGTTTTCTGGTCAGTGGCTGCTGATTCATTCACTGCTACTATATGGGTGAAGAGAAGATTCACCCATTGCTTGGAAAATCAGAAATTTGAGACAGGAAACATTTAGTCTCTAGAAATGTTCTGAAAAACCTGCCACTTTCTTGGGAAACAATGAAACAAACAATCTCATCTCCTTTCTATGACACTTACATTTCCTTTACCCCCAAAGCATCTCAAAGCTATGCTGGTTCAAAAGCAATCCATGATCTCAGCACTTTAGGCTTTTAAACTTGAACTTTTTATTCCATCAAGGTCACGCTGCGATCTCTCCAAACCATGTGTCCCTTCCTATGGGTCTATTTAACCTTTGGATAGCAGCCGTGTCCAGCACTGGCCCAGCCTGCTACTGGCAGGGTCATGGGTGGGATAAATGTGTTTGTTCCTCTTCATGCATTTGGGGCTGTCTTTGAGCACATTCTAAAGCAGTGGGATTTGGGCATTAGTTGCTGACCTTCATTATTTGAGCTGCCTTCTCTTCTCTGTCAGAACTTGTTGTAGATATTTAAAGTGAACTGTTAGTTTCACATAAAAGTGCGGGAAAGTTTATAGACAGAGAGTAGTCCAAAGTCTATTCACTTGTCACCTGCCATCTATTTTCTAGTTCAAGTGAGAAGGATGAATTTGTTCCACTTTCATTTTGATTTGTTCCCATTTTAATTAAAAAGTTTCAAGCGCCTCACCTAGTCTGGTGCTGATTTGCTTTCTATACGGCATTTGGATGGAGGAGCAACAACCTGGGAAAGATAAGGAAAAAGGAAAGATAATCTTGGATTTAAAAGTGAAAGTTAGAAAGGATCAAGAAGATAACCAAATTCTATTGCTGTGCTTTATAGGAAAACAGGCTCAGAAAGGGTGGAAAGACTTCCCCGAGGACAAATGATGATCACAGAGTGAAATCTAGAACTAGAAGAGAAGCAACCTTCTTAGACACAGCACCTCCATGACCATGTAAGTTGGAAACTGGTGCTCTCCTAGTAGCTCGAGCTGTCAGCTCAGGCCGAGGCTGCTGCTGTCTGTTGTCTAACTCAGCCTTAATACATTCTTCTTCCAACTGTGCTTTAAACATCTCTTCTTATGTTCTCCTCTCTTAACGGAGTCATTATTCAGTTCGGTAGGGGGCTTACATTCCATTGTCTGTGAGTTCCTTCTGTAGAGCACGAAGCAGTCAATATTTTTAAAAAATCTAGCATTAGATAAACCTACCATTAATTGAACATTTTCCCTTAGAATTGCCCCAGAATGCTTTCTCTATTTTCACCCAGTGTGGGGACAATGACTCACACTGGCTGTTCCGTCACCAATGCCCCTGTTCACACTGAGGCCAGAGCAGAGGTTTTCTTCCAACCTGAAACAGGGAGGTGCCATCCATTTGTTAAAATGAAATAAATGTTCTCAGCAGCTTGGGCTCCCGGGCAGTAGACAAGCCAAATAAATGCGGAATTGCTCTTTTTTTCTCCAATTCTACGCTTTCAGACAGAATACAATATCTATCCATTGTCTAACATAGCCCATTAGCCACCTGGCTGACAGAAAATAATCTTAAATGGACACTTTGAAGATGGGTCAGCCCACGGCTTTTTTCTCATAGGTTTCAATCTTAATAGAAAACTATACTTAGCATTTATAGAACCTTGTCACTCAAAAGTCAGGAGCTGTACTGAGTAGCAATTCCTTTTGCTAGGAGGAAAAGTGGCACTTAAATATTGCTATTTATTATTATTATTAATATTAATATTATTTTAAGGACATGGTCTCCCTGTAACCCCAGCTGTCCTGGAACTCACCTTGTAGACCAGGCTGGCCTTGAACTCAGAAAGATCCGCCTGTCTCTCCTCCCAAGTGCTAGGATTAAAGGCGAGCGCCACCACACCCGGCGAGTCAATGCTTCTTAAAGGTAATTTTTTTTCTTCTTAGGGTATATAATTTTTGGATAGTCAATTTTCCCCCATCCCACAAAGCTCAAGGATACCCCCTATACAACCATATCAGACAACCCAATGCTGTCCCCCTTATGGGAAGACAGTACATTGTGTTGAATAAATGGAAAAGAAGCTTTATATCGCATTCTTCCCCATGACTGGGGTACAGAACTATCTCTCTATTGAAGGTCATTGGATCACTCAGAAAAAATCAATCAAAGGCTCTAACCTGCAATGTGAATTAGCATTCTTTTAGAAAAAGCTATAGGGAAAGGTGGAACTCACAACCATCTCAAAAATCAAGCTGTCCCACTCCAGGTATGGCTGAGTAAGCTCCTAGTGGACTAAATCTGCCACGGATCATAGCTATTAACTATGGACAAAATACAAAGAACAGCTAGCTACCTGAAGGCTCTGGAGCGCTAACAACAATGCACATCATACAGGGACGTTCACCTCATGAAGCAGGGGAAAGGGGATTATTATAGCTTTTAGTCAGGGTTGTTCAACTATAGTTGATACTCTTAGTAATTGATGAAGTTCCCATAGAAAATTTAGTCTTCCAAGCCTAAAGAAATTGAGACAAGGTAAATTGTATATTTGTATAGCACTAGAAAGTGGGGCAAAAATCCTAAAAACTAGTGAACCAGAGAAAAGCAATCTAAATTCGGTATATAGTCCTTAGCCAAATCCTCATTCAGTTCAAGAACCATAAACACAATGAAGACTTAAAGTAACCCACTGAAGACAAAAGAATTGGGATTTTTTTTCTCTGCTACCTAAGAGATAATATTTGTAGTTTGAAATTAACCAATTTATTTGCCTATTTAAAACACACACTTTAGAGGAATATAACAGAATTCAGAGTCCCCATAAAACAGAAAAAAATGTGAATTTTTCTCATGAGAAAAGAAAATCCATAGATTAAGTTCAAGGTATCTTACATGTTGGAATCATCCAATGATTTAGAGTGCCTGCTCTAGTTGTGTTTAATGACTTCAAGGAAAAGATGTTTCTGGTGTATGAAGGGAGAAAAATCTCAGCACATACAATATTTAAAAGGGGCTAAGGATAAAACTCTGGTGCTAGAGTGCTTACTATATTAGTTTGCTTTCTGTTGTCATGATAAACATGACCCAAAGTAACTTGAAGAGGAGAGAGTTTGTTTCATCTTACATTTCAAGGTAACAGTCCATAACAGAGGAATATCAGAGCAGGGACTTAAGGTAGGAGCCCAGAGCAGAAGCAACACAGAAACACTGCTTCCTGGGCTTGCTCACTGGCTCCTGTTGAGCTAGCTTTCTTGTACCAGCCAGGCCCACTTATCTAAGGCTGGTGCCAACCTACAGTGAGCTGGGCCCTCCCACATGAATGTACAATCAATGCAATCCCTCACAGACAAGGCCATAAACCAATCTGCTCTAGATAATCCTCTAACTTGTATTTTCTTCTACGAGTCTGGACTATGTCAAGTTGGCAGCTGAAGCTAACCAGTACACTTCCATAGCATGAATGAAGCCTTGAATTTGGTCCTCAGCATGGAAAAATTGCAAATGGTGGCTTACAGCTGCGATCCCAGCACTCAGGAGGTAGAGGTAGAAGGATCGGAAGTTCAAAGTCATCCTTGAGTGTATTTTGGGGCCTTCCTGGACTACGCGAGACCACCATCTCAAAAAGTAAATAAATAAATATCAAATAAATATGTGAGAGCCAACATGTACACTATCTGCAACAAAAATTCATGAAAATGCATACAACTTCACTAAACAGTTATTTCTAAGTATATCTGCTGTATAGTATGTTACTTAAGGTAATGCAAGAGTGAGGGGCCATAAAAAGATCAAAGAAGAGGCAGGAAGAGAAGGAATAGTGGACACAAAAGTACAAAAAGAGTTATGATCAAAGGAACCTTCAGAGAAAATAAACGGCACATGAGAAGACCCAGAGAGACAAATGGAAGCCAGCGACGAAATATGAAGCAAGGCTAGAGAAGAAAGGGTCATAGACTGCTTAGGTTTACCAAAGACTTTTATTTAAGTTTATTGTTTATTACTGTTCATAAATGGAAAGGATGAATAAGACATGGCTTCTGATCATCTTTAAAATGGCCTTTGAAATGCTAGATGTTGCTTAATAAAGTGCTAATCACATACATGGGAATGGCATTCTTAATTAATTAATTGATTGATTCCTTGGCTTCACTGTTGGAACTTCATGCCATGGTCACTTAAGCAGAGGTTAGATTCTCACTCTTTTCACTACATAGGCCACTAAGGTGACTTCTATTGCACGTGACACAGTCCATTGGGATCTTGTATATTCTGTGTTCTTACTCCCTTATCATAAAACTGGCTGCCAAAACGATATCTGTCAGGGGCATTTTCGGTTTCATAGAGGATTCTGATAAATTGAAAACCCTTTAAAGATGTAAAAAAAACATGATTTTAAGTGAAGATTTCCAGAAAAAGATAATTTTGTTTGGGAAAGGGAAGGTTTCTTAGAAAGAACAGCCTATTTTCTGAAGCTGGAGACCAAGTTGGAAAACGGCAAGTTGATCCTCAGGCTTCTGTAAACCATGTCCAGCTGTGGGTTCTGGGATCATATGCATGAGAATGAACTGAGCAATTTCTAATTCTCTTATTATCATATCACTTTTCCGATTCAGAATCAGAGATCAGATTGACATTGCTGCTTCCTTTCTTTTCTGTTCTATTAAATCTTTAATCTCTCCAAATATGACTATTTTTATGACTCCATGCCATCTTTATATGGCAGCACCATTCTTTGTCCGAGTTGGTCACCTTAATTCTGCCAAACTATTTTGATCAGAAACCATTCCTTACTTGCTTTTGAGAAGTGATAGAACTTAGACTGTGGGTATGGGGGGGGCACTAATGGGAATTTTAGCATCATATAATATCAACAAAAATAAAAAGAACTTGGTGTTCATTGAGTCACTGTACTGCATTTTCTCAGAGCTATGAATTCAGAAAAGGTTCCATGATAAAGAAAGAAAACAGCCTAGGTATGAAAGATATTCGCCGACCAAACAAATGCAGATCTGGAAACAATGCTAGGTTCTTTCAAAGGATGCCTTAAATCAATTGAGAGTATGCTTTGCTTTTCAACAGAAACAATGTAACATTTTATGGGAATTCATCATTTTCATCAATTAGAATAAGACTTAGTAAGCTATGGGGCACATGAACTTGCATGAGGTACTCAAGGTATTGATTATTGTTGAGGGGGAAAGTTCCTATCATAGAAAAGTAAATGTAAAATCTTAATTACAACTAGATTTATGTTCTAACCTATTTGATAATATAAATGCAGCATGAACTCTGTTGTCATCGAAGTTGCTCTAAAGCTGCAGTTTGTTGTCACAGGATAATGCTGTGAACACAGCTTGGAGAACCAACTTTGTTTTCTATGACTGATCTGAAATTCTGAGAAGTTTCTCTTCTATTTTTTTTTTACCTGTGTGTAGTCTGTGTGTGTATGTGTAGCATATGTGCATTCACATATGCTTGTCTATGGGTGCACATACCCACATGTCCACATGAGTGTGGAGGCCAGGGGTCAACATCAGGTGCCTTCCTTAGTAACTCTTCATTATATTTTGGGGGACAGGGTTGATTGCTGACCCCAGAGCTTGCCCCTTCAGCTAGACTGACTGACCAGTAAGCCCCGGGCAAATGTATCTCCACCTTTGCTGGGATTGCTGGTGTGTGCTGCACTTCCCAGCTTTTTATGTAGATACTGGGGATTTGAACTCAGTTCCTCATGCTTGTGCAGCAAACACTTTACCAACTCAGCCAACTAGCCAGCCTTTCTCCTCCATTAACAAAACAAGGTACTTGACATATAATCACATACCATTACATATAACAGAAGCAGAAATCTAGAGGAGAGACGGACACATAATGACAATGGTAACTGGCCCTTTGGTAACCAGATTCCCAGAGTTGTAAAGATCTTTCTTTTCTCTAGAGCTCTATGGAGCTGATCTTTTCTTTTTTTTTTTTTTTTAATAATTTTTAATTTTATTTTATTTATTTTTGTATGTGTATGAGTGTGCTGTCTGCATGTAGGTTTGTGCACCCGTGTCGTGCAATGCCGTGGAGGTCAGAAGAGGGCGTCGGATTCCCCTGGAACTGGAGTTCTCCTGGAGTTGGAGTTTCAGACGGTTCTCAGCTGCCATGTGGGTGCTGGGGATCGAACCCGGGTCCTCTGTAAGAGCGGTCAGCGCTCTCAACCGCTAGGCCATCTCTCCAGCCCCGGAGCTGATCTTTTCTTATTCTCATGGCTGAGATTCCCACGAATGCCATCAATAGCTTCTTTCCCTCTATGTACGTCAGTACTCCTCAAAACGTCATCCTTGGATAGCATCATAAGTTTCACCATCAAGAAACTTGTTTAGAAATATAAATTTGGCAGCTTTATTTCATATCTACTAAGTCAGAAATTCTGGGAGTGGACCCACAAATATATTTTGGCACACCCTTTAGTCAATTCTCATATATAGTTAAGTTTGAGAACCACTTCGGTAATCAAGTGGGCTTCCATTCTTTGCAAGTGACCCACTAGTGCAAAGCTGAGCATTTCAATATATAAGACGCTATGAGACAGTACATATTTAATTCCTTTATGGCTAAGACTGGGAGGGTTCCTGAAAATATGTCCCATGGGCTAAGTCCTACTAATTCCTTTTTTTTTTTTTTTTTTTTTGGTCTTTTCGAGACAGGGTCCCCCTTTAGTCCCAGTTGGCCTGGAGCTCGCTACGTAGACCAGGCTGGCCTTGAACTCCCAGAGATCCGCCTGCCTCTGCTTCCCAAGGGCTGTGAATCCCTTGTTTTTATAAACAAAGTTTTAAGGGAATACTATAGGAAAAGTTAACTACCTCCTGGCTTAGACTACTTGCATGATACGGGGACATTATAATAAGGGAGTTCTAGTAATAAAATAAAATACAAATCCAGGTGATAGACCTCTAGCATCCTCAAGAATGATATTGGAAGACACATTTCTTAGAGAGCAGGGGCAGTTAAACCCTATTAAATTTTCTTACCACAGACCACACTTGATGACTAGACCCAGGGATCTCAAATATAAGAGAACCTATTAAATTTCAGATTCTGACTTTCCCTCTATTCTGATTCAGGAGTGTACATATGAGGAACCTGCTCTTTTGCCACATGCTCCAGAGCACCCTGATTCATGGGATTGCAGATAATTCTTGATGGGCACTGACCGGAGCTGAAGTAGTAAGCAGGGACTACCACGAAGCTGATCTTGCCTGAAAAGCTTGCATTGCTTTCTGAAGCACTCACCTTTCCATATCCTGGGGTTCAGAAAGAAATCCTTCTTGGATCTCTCTTTTCTTGGACTTCCTGCCCTTTTACTGACTTTTACTATCTACCTCCTGTTCTCATATCTCACATTGCCTACATGCTTCTACACCTTGAGGCAAGGAGAGGTCAAGCTTCCTCTTACCTGACTGCGGATACTCCTTGAGATCTATCTAGGTCCCTGTGTGTGGATGACCTTTAGTTTCAGAAAAGACCATTCTCTTTGCCCATTGGTATGCCTTACTTTGACGATCCCATGAGAAAAAGCTTAAGAGACTGCAACGTGATTACCAAAACACGAACATTCACTTAAAAAAACCTGGTAAGGGTCATCTACCTATAAGGTTACGGTATCTGGAAAGTATCATCAGGAGGTTTATGAGACATGACACACAGCTAAGACCTTTCCACAATAAGACAGCCAAAAAGCATGTTTTCCTTTTAACTATGTTTCCAACTCCTTATATCTGGCATCATTCAATATATATATATTATATAATATATATATTACTATATAATTCAGATAAGGAATATATATATATATTCCTTATCTGAATCCTTGAATTTTACATTTTGTGTAGGCAATAGTATCTCTTTCCTATACCTTGGATTTTGAATGTTATTCAAAGGCCCATATGTTAAAGGCTTTGTGCTTGACCAGACACCAGTGGGAGCTTGTGGAAACTTTAAGAGGCCGGTCACAGCAGAAGAAACTTGTTGTGGGTAATCTTGAAACCCTGGCCCCTTCCTGTCTATTACTTTGCTTCCTGGATACCATGGAGTATGCAGGGCTCCTCTGCCACATGCTCCCACCATAATGTGCTATCTTGCTACAGCCCCAAAGACAATGAATCCAAGTAACCACGGACTGAAACATCTGAACCCATGAGACAAAAGAAACCTTTCCTGATTAAGTTGATTATGCCTCGTGTTTTGTCATGGTAATGGAAAAGTAGCTAACGTCCTGCTTCATTTTTATATCCTCAGCACAGTACGATCTTACAGAAACTTTTGAACAGTTATTTGATCAGTGAAAAAGTAACAGAATGAATGGTTTGTTCAGACCTGGTAGCCTGGTCAAGTCAAGGGTGAATATTATGATGCCTTTTCTTTTCTCCTGTTTAAAGAGCCCATTTTCAATAACTGGAGCATTATGAGTGAATTCATCAAGGCAATCATAGTATCAAGATTTTAATGGATTTCCTTTGCTTGTAGGAAAGTCTTAGAACAATTGTGGAAGTACTAAAGACTTTTACATTCAAATTCAAGCCCTGTCTGGAACAGCATCTACTTGTCCTCAACAGTGGCTTTCTAATATTTTCAGTAAAAGAAAAAAACAAAAAGGTGAAACATCTTAGCTGACAACTTATCTACATTGTAGTTGGCTTGACCATCTCAGAAGCCTGTTCACTTATCAAATATTCTCATTTGAAGTTTGCTGCATAATTCCTCTTTTCTGAATGAATCTTATTGAGTGAAACACTTCACTGTCAATCTTGGATTGAATTCAGTAACACTAAAATCATTGACATATCAACCAACCATGAATACAGCTAGAAACAAATTCAAATAAGAAAAATGTGAGGGGCTGGAGAAATGGGTCTGATGTTACGAGCACTTGCTGCTTTTGTAGAGGATCCAAGTTTGGTTCTCAGTCCCTTACGGTGGTTCACAGCCTTTTGTAATTCCATTTCCAAGGGATCCAACACCATTTTCTAGCCTTTGTGGGCACTATACATATGACACATACACATAAGTAGTCAAATACTCATGCACAGTAAAGAAAAGATGTCTGAGCAGGGGATAAGGAATAGAAGGAAAGGGAAAAGATAAGACTAGTTAACCTTAGCTGGGCACGGTGGCACATGTCTTTAATCATAGCATTCGGAAGTCAGAGCCAGGTGGATCTCTGTGAGTTCAAGGCCAGCCTGGTCTACACAGTGAGCTCCAGGCCAGCTGGGACTAAAGGGAGACCCCATCTCAAAAACACCAAAAAAAGACTAGTTAGCCTTGAGTTTCCGGTTCAATAGGTGAGTACAAAGATGCCTCAGAAATGCATTTCCCACAAGATCTGACACAGGAGATGCTGCTGTTTATGAAGAGGCCTCGGTTGACTGTAATAGAAATAGAGCCTCATTTTGTATATTCTCTATGGTTATGTATGTAAGCTTAGAGAAGTTTCACCATCAACTGAGAGTACCTGTTTTCCCATGTCACCAACTAAAGGAGTTGCCATTTCCTTTATGGTGTGTGCATAGTCCAATTACAGTGGTTGATGTGCCTTTGGCTAATTCAAAGACAAGCTGACTCCTACCTAGGGGTAGGCCTCTGACCTGTGCCAGATAATCCATGACCCAACATTGCCTGGTTCTGAGAGCTCCAGCTGCAGTGGAGCACATGCCTCTTGTTAAATACAAACCTGGGGAATACTAAAAGAAGGGATGCATTTTCAAAGGAAGGTGAAAGGTGCCGTATGGAGAGAGCTCACACAGGAGAAGATAGGCCTTGTGCAAGTCAACATTATAAAGAATCAAGAACTACGAGAGAGCAGAAGCCAGAACTTGGGGAGTAGTTTGTAACAAGGAAGTCCATAAAGAGAGAGAGAAATGGAACCAAGATGGGAATCTGCTGAGTCCCCTGAATCCTCCTAAAGGTTATGCACTCTCTGGCTTTTGAACTTTCTGTTATATTGGGGATATAGTTCAGTGAACTTGTTAGGTCTTCTGCAGCTATATGGATGAGTTTCCTAAGCTTATCCATATAGCATTTTCTAACCTTATTCAGTTGTTTTTTAAATTTCAAAAGATGCTAACTAAAGACAGGAGCATAAAGTCTACGATTTTATGGAGTTCAATAAGTGATATAGCACAAATTGCATTTTAGATACAAGGAATAATATACATTCATTTAAACCATGAGTTTCCAAACACTGAAACAGTAGCTAATGAAAACCCAAACAGATGAATTCTCAGCCCTATATTCATGTGGACATGACCAAGAGCCCAGGGCTCTAGGCTTTCGAAATCTGGTAGAGTGGTTGCTTGTCACTCGGGTCAAAGGGACCGAACATGCAGGTATGACTCAGCCACCAGAGGGAGTATAAACAAGTGCACAATTCACCTAGGAAGAGCCTCCCTTCTCAGGCTTCTCCTAGGTGACAGAATTACTATTCAGTACGTTCTTTCATCCAGGGAAGCTATCCCTAGCTTGTGGCAGGTATGGCTCCCAAATAGGCCATTGCTAGTTCAGACTTGGTTAATGTCAATGGCATTGTACTTTTCTGACTGTCTCTGTTCAAGAGAGGCAGTGTGTCACATCAAGAAGGAAGCTGTTGAGAACACAGAATGCCCTGTCCCACATAAATAACGATTTAAGAACTCTTTGAGTTTACAGACCAGCCCCTCAATGCTACTGAACCTTTAATCAATATGGCCTATGGAGTCAATGCTTCTACCTTTTGGCATATGAGCAAGCATTTGAAGCATTGCTTCTTGTGAATAATGTGTTTCAGCTTAAGGACCAAGAAGAGCAGCTTCCTCAAGACAGCATTTCTTGGTAGCTCCTGCCCAGAAAAGGCTGCGGGCCTCTTCCTCTTCTACCTCCGCCCCCTTCACATTCTCAGGTCCTAACACCTACCTGTAATACTTTATGAAAGTCTTGTTCACACATCTCTCAGACGTTCTCATGAGCAAGTTAAGGGTCTAGTACCAGACACATAGCTCATGACTACTTTTTATCCTTGCTTTAACATGATTTCCCACTATCACTGCACAGAGCCTCCTTTCTCCTGTTAGAAAAGCCTGCATCCGGACTCTTGATCTTAAGGCGAGGAGGAAGAAGATGCCAAACAAATTTCCTTTACAAATTTCTCCCCCCGCCCCCCGTGTGTGTGTGTGTGTGTGTGTGTGTGTGTGTTGTGGATTTTTTTCCAGCTTGTGGGAGTAGTGAGAACTAGGAGCACAAGGAAAGAAAGAACAAAGGACCGCATGGATCTCTAGACAATTCTCTTGCAGAAACTTATTGGTGGAGGGCCGTGGATAGTAGCCTTGGTTTTTCCAGACACATAGCACTCAGTTTCTATTTTAGCTCCATCAGAGGAAAAAGACTGAAGCTTTAAAAAAAATAGAGGAACCTTTCCCATGTTCAGAGCACTAACTGTATATTTGTTACTTTCCTTATTGCTGTGACAAAACATCTTACAAAAACAGCTTGAGGAAGGAAAGGTTGATTTGCACTCACAGTCCCAGTAAAGCAAAGGATTCTGGTCTCTTGTTACTTACAGCTGATTCTTCATCCCCAGCTGACCAGAGCCCATAGATTAAACAGTCCTGATGATCTCTGCTTCCCTTTGAAACTAGAAACTTCACAAGCCAGGCCTCCATCATCTACAACTGTTTCAGCAAAACTGTTCCAAGTTCCACAGCCACGATCTTTAGGCATTCAATGATTTTTCTAGCCCAAAGTTCCAAACACTTCCACAATCCTTCCCCAAAACACCAAGGTCAGGTCTGTCACAGCAATAGCCCACTCTCTGGTACCAATTTCTGTTCTAGTTTGTCTTCCATTGCTGTGACAAAACACTCTGACCAACACTAACTTGGGGAGGAAAGGGTTTATTCAACTTACATCTCCTGGGTCACAGTACATCACTCAGGAAACCCAAGGCAGGAACTCAGGGCAGGAACCTGGAGGCAGGAGCTGAAGCACAGGCCATGGAAGAATGCTGCTTACTGGCTTGCTCTGATCAGTCTTAAACTTCATAAAATAGCCATTTGTCTTGACTGCTAGACTTAGACTGAGCAGTTCTGAGGTCACATCGTGCCTCAGCAGGGAGATGAGTGTACTGGACTACTGATTTCAGTGTCAGGTCTTTGCTGTAGTCTGATCTTCCCATTTCTTTTGACTCTTGCTCTCTAGCGGAATTTGAGACTATGAAAGGATCTTTAAAGGTATAAGGATAAGGTTCTTTATTTTACAGTTGAAAAACCTGAGTCTCCCTCCCTCAGAGGCAAATCCATATGCTCAAAGTCAGCTAGTGAATCAGTTGTCTCAAGACCAGCAATAGGGCCGTGAGACCCATGTGGCTGCACACAGGTCTACCCTACCTCACTGAGCTCTCAGCCGACACCCATGTGGCTGCACACAGGTCTAACCTACCTCACTGAGCTCTCAGCTGACACCCACGTGGCTGCACACAGGTCTACCCTACCTCACTGAGCTCTCAGCTGACACCCACGTGGCTGCACACAGGTCTACCCTACCTCACTGGGCTCTCAGCTGATACCCATGTGGCTGCACACAGGTCTACCCTACCTCACTGAGCTCTCAGCTGACACCTACCAAGGGAGACCAGGGTGTTCCTCAAGTTTGGAGGAAGTAATTTTGAGTTTCAGATTAGCTGTGGATAAGTTACACACAGATAATCAGGAGCTGACTGTAGCCTGGGCTCTAACTGAGCTTTAAGTCAATATTATAAGCTTCAATATTTACGGGTGTTTTGGCTGGTTCCCCAAATAGATGAAAGTGCCATCCTTCCTCGTGTCACACAAATGAAAAAACACCAGAAAGGCAGACTTTGCAATGCTTTCACAGCATTCGAGCATTTCATTTTTTTATTTCAATATTATTATTTTGTGCATGATGTGGAAGGGGTCATGGCGTGTGACACAACACATGTGTAGAGATACAATGACAACTTTATGGAGTTGGTCTTCTTCCGCTCTTACGTGGATTCCAGGAATCCCACTCAGGTCATCAGGCGTACTTGGTAAGAGCTTTGCTGGCTAAACCATTTTGCTGGCCCCCATTTGTGCAATTTGATGTGGGCGGGCTGCAATCGGAAGGAAGATACAGAAAGAAGAGGTTTTTAAGGCAGGGCTGATGATTAGAGTATATTGAATGCACAAATAAAAAGGCACTATTTAGATCAGTGATTAGCGACAAAATTTGAAAAGCAATATTGCTTTTACAAAAGCAGTATTGGGCATTTCAAAGAATGCCTTTTCACGTTTTGGAGAAAATTGATTACTTTAGGTCCCCTCTGTGCTTGGTGGTCACCTTTTTGACCTGGCTATAACATTCCATGGTTGCTGGAAATTTCACCTTCTCTTGTCTCCCTTAATTTTGGTAGGATTGGAGGACACATTTCAAATTAATTAAATTCTAATTAAATTGTATTTTTCATTTGGTAGCTTCACAATGTCCTTGAGATGAGTAGAAGAGATAAGAATGGGGGGGGGCGGCCCGCTGTGGAGTGGAACTCCTGAACCATCGTAACTTCCTAGCCATTTGGCCTTGGGTAAGCGACATATCGATAAGCCTCATCTGTATAGTGGGAGTCTGTGTGATCTGAAGAGTTCGTTGTTATGAAGATTAACTGAAGGATGGGAATGAAGTGCTTTCTAAACTGTAAAGTGCTATAACCTAATGCTTAGTCTTTGTAGTCCATATAGACTGCTGGTAGCTCCTGGGCTGTTCTTCTACCTGATATAGAAATTGCATGGGCCACCTTCTCATCTAGGGTAGATCTAAGGAAATGGGTCACAGGTCTTGAGCAATCACCTCCTGAGTCTTAGTTAAAGGTGACGTTTATGAGCACTTACAATAGATCAGGTATTCTATTAATGCTGCACATTCACTCCATTGAATTCTCACACTAATGCTATGTGAACAGAATTCTTATATGGTAATTATACTCACATAGACAATGAGACAAAGCAGTCAAGAAACTTAGCACTTAGGTAACTTATTGTTTGTTATGAAGTTTCCCAGCAATACTTGCCAAACCAGAAAATAAGATAGATCTTATATGCCATTGTCCCAGCTAACAACTACTGTGGCAAAGTGTATTTTTCCAGAGATGCTGCAAAAGAAGAAAAAGCTCAATTTTTAGAGCTTCTTTTCCTTTTTGTTCAGTTTTCTTTCTTTCTTTCTTTCTTTCTTTCTTTCTTTCTTTCTTTCTTTCTTTCTTTCTTTCTTTCTTTCTTTCTCTCTCTCTCTCTCTCTCTCTCTCTCTCTCTCTCTCTCTCCCCAATCGCAGCCTTTACTTTCTACACACTTTAACTCGCCCTCTCTTTCCACAGATTGTTCCCTAGCTTATGAAAAGGGCACAGGTGGATGTAGAAGTAAAAACTGTCCTCTCTCTTGGGAGACTGTTGCTCCTTGAGATTCCTGGTCAATTCTGGCTAGTTTCCTTTCCTGGGCTGCAGGTGTCTTTAGAGTAATCACCGTTTCGCTCCTCACTATGATCCACAGACATATCTCTATGCGTATCTTAAGCACATCAACCCTACTCGATTATGGTAGTTCCTTTTTTGTCATCAGACACATTTGTCTTTGTGACTGTATGTTACCTCCATGCCTTACACCTTTTTTACCCCCTGAATTGACAGCAGGGTCTTCTTGATGTCTGTATAACAATCTCCTAACCTGTAATAGGATGTAGGCTGTGGCATCAGCCAGGGTCATTCCTCACAGAGAGAGCCAATTAGCCAATTGAGAATTTGGGATATAAGGCACATTGGGGCTGCCGGAATCTGCGCACAGTAGTTTCCAGGCCAGGTGAGGTGTAGCTTGGTGCGGACGGTCACAGCCCTCGGAGTCCTGTGCTTGACTCAGGAGAACCCGTATTTGCTTATTGTTTTAGTGGTCTTTGGTTACACTCTCTGGCTATCCAGTAGGCCATCTGTACACTTGGAAATGCGTTACTCAATACACCCTCCCATGTTAACAGTCAGGTCTTTCGGCGAGCAGGGTCTTATCGGCTTTTCGATCGCCTCCTGCGGTATCCCAACTTAGGGCAAGGAGCCCTTACTGGTTGTGGGGGCCTTGGATCCCCTGGTCCAACATCCCCCTGTAGAACAATCCATTGCTGAGGTCAGAGCTTCCGTCATTAATATGACTTTGCCATAAGTGCATAGCCCCAAGGACTTTAGTATTATAACTTTGTTCTGAATAGAGTAATATTCCTTTTCACAGTTCTTATGTCTATTAGTCAATTAAGAAGGGCATTTATTTTTTTTTTACCGGTTTTATAAGAGATTACCTCTATTAATAGTTGTCTCCAATTTACAGTTGGAGAACACGCCTATCAAATCGTCATATTATTCCTTTCCTGTTCTATGGGGGAGGGAGGCAAGAAAGTCATATCAAAACCTTTGTTGCACCTAGAAGGTATTAAGTTTCACATTAGGACTCATTATAAATAGTTGTTACAATTAGGGATCCACAGAAGGTTTGATGGTTTGTAGTCAAAATCTTGAACGTCGTTCCTCTTTTCTTCCTTTCAAAATGTTCAGATGGGTCAACCTTTTCAGATGCCACTTTTTGGTACATATCCTACTACAATGCACACGCTGTATACTTTGTTCATCTTTCAAATTCTACCGCTTGAAGTACAATTTTGTCCTGTTGGGAAAGAACAACAAATCGCTTATTCCTGTAGTTCCAGGTTTAGAGGATTTAAGTTGCCAAAAGTTTTTTTGACGAAAAGAGGTTTTCATGTCTGTCTGTTACATCCCCCCCTTTTTTTTTTTTTAACCCGATGAACAGTCTCCCAAAGACATTGTTCTATACAGGAACTTGGGTGGGAATAAAATGCCAGATTTCATTTCAAATTCACCATGTTTGTTCACATGGGTAGACAAGGACTCGGAATTAGACGGGAAGAAAAGGTCAAAAGAAGCGCTCGCAGAATGACAAAAGAGCTTTAAACACCATAGTTGTTCTCGAGGGGCCGTGAGGCTTATTATATTGTATATAATTAC